>KZ062573.1:4568-61537 GCA_002091835.1 Anopheles maculatus | reverse complement strand
ACGACGCTCGAAATTGTTTGCATTGCTTTTCTTGACAAGCGAATGTTCGTGCAGACATGTGTACTGAACTGTGCAGAACACACACGCAAACCCCACGCGGAAACGGCAAACCCCATACTGAATTGCATATCGGCAGCTTTGAACATATAGACGTGAATAATTAATTACAACAACACTCTATACTCTCAAGCACGCGTTTGCTACGGCTGCGTTTCAGGTTAGAATTTGAAGCAGTGCAGTCGCACGGCAGTGGATTTATAAGCATTCCGAATGCAGCAAATACATTAGCATACGAAGTTCCTTATCACCAAGTGACCGAGCAGAAAACAGAACATACACACTGTACAGCTCCCAAGAATCGATGTTTATGAAGGAATGACACAATGGAAAAGTTGAACCAGTAAAAAATAATTTGTATCGTTACATTACTGCAGGTGTATCGTACGAAAGATATGTTCTAGCTGAAACTTTAATCCAAACCGAGCGTGTTGGTGTGTTGTGCAGTACCAGTTACATTGTTTGAATGTCACAGCAGCATGTTTGAAGAAAACCAATTCCAGTAAAAACGAGCTCCTCAAAGCATCACCCTATGACATCAGGAGCAAACAATGTCAAAAATAGAATTCGAACTTCGATTTTCTTTTAGTCACAAAGATGAGCCACGCTCACATGACCGCGTTATGCGTGTCCAATCGATTATTTGCGCTTCTCAAACTCAACCATACCAAACATACATGTTTCCACCGAACACCAGAAAATGGCATCAACACATACGCGAACGGTCTTGCTTCAAACGGTCCTACAAAAGATCGAGAAACGCAACAAATCTGCCACACCACGAAACATGATGAAGTACAGTAAGTAAAACAAGAGAAATATCAAACTATGATCCTTTACATTATTATTTGTTAACAAATGCACATCGTCACCAGGCGTTAATGTAAGAAACCGCTACTCCGATTCAAAGCAGTTAAATTTTGGCTCCAATCCCCACCAATAGTGGTCGCCACAATATGGAAATCGTACAAAAACGACCTTATTTTTTTACAACTCGTGCCGTCTCGTGTGACGCATGCTCAACTTTACCCGTTTCAAACGGCAATCGCGAGTGTCTGACAAAAATTCATAATTTAGCAGTTCAAAAAAGTCTTCAATCATACTGTAAAAGCAAAGCCACTCATCATTTTGCCTTATTTTATTGCACCCTGTACGATATACACGTCGCTGTGTGCACTGTGTAAACTGTTCGTTCAGTGGCTTGACCATCTTCTTCGTACGATCAGGCGAAGGGCCCATGCCTAGCTGAGCATGTTAAGGACCTTTGTTGTATGTGGTACGGGACCCTCACGATGCAGTAATCGGCTAACGGGCTGTAGGGCCGAGGCGCGCGTACGTTGCCTGTTACGCTTCGGCTCCCGAGAGCAGCGATAAAACGCTTGCCATTCCGTTCTTGCACATGTGGTATATTTCAGCTGCCACGCTTCTGGCGTGGGAGTTTATGACGCGATGGGCAACATCGAATGAGAGCGAGAACTATGCTCAATTGCCAGCCCGAGGTCTGGCATCGGTTTCCAATGCGAGTTGTTGCGTGCCTCTGACTTAGCGTAGTGCAGTCGCTTGTATCGGATGTGTTGGCTGTGTGTCGTTCAGTGGCGGAACTTCGTTACGAGTTTCGTTTTAATTGCCGGTCAAAATCGAATAAACTTCGAAACAGGAGTATCCTGCTTAATTCTACATAGAGACTATAGACGAACTCTTCTTTTGTAGTGTGTTAAAAAAATGTATTTGTGATGTTGTTGCCTCTGTTTCAAAGCGGATTATCTTGATATCGAATGGATTATTGTCAATATCGATGTACGCAGATCGAGACACCTATAGATAGATTGTGCTGTTTCAGTTTTTCTATGTCAATAACTGAGCTAACGATGAATCGTCAGTACCATTCACAACCGAAAACTAGTTGATCTTCTATATGATAATGTGACGACTGATGCACAACACAGTAATACAATGTGAGCAGTGCTTTTACATACGAACAACAATTAGTGTCCATCGTTGACGAATACGGGTTTTCAATGGGTTTCTTTGTAACAAGCTCTAGGAAACATGAAATGTTGATTTTGTGGATTTTACTGGCGGTTTTGATAGTTAAAGGTGAGCTGATCTTTGTGTTGTGGTGTTTAAAACAATCATGTTACCAACTTGAAATTAGTGTTTCTCTTTCCGGGTAGCATTAGAGCTTTGTGTGGTATTAAAGGACTGAAAGAATGTGCAATGGAAGTTTTCCTTTAAAAAACATAAACATCCCAATTGGGCGTTCCAGAGCTTTAAACCATTTCAAACAAATGAACAAGTAGCAAAAATTGGTTCTGTAATTTGTTACATTAACACTTGTGCTTGTTGATTTTGTGGATTTTACTGGCGGTTTTGATAGTTAAAGGTGAGCTGATCTTTGTGTTGTGTTGTTTAAAAAAATCATGTTACCAACTTGAAATTAGTGTTTCTCATTCCGGGTAGCATTAGAGCTTTGTGTGGTATTGAAGGACTGAAAGAATGTGCAATGGAAGTTTTCCTTTAAAAAACATAAACATCCCAATTGTGCGTTCCAGAGCTTTAAATCGTTTCAAACAAATGAACAAGTAGCAAAAATTGGTTCTGTAATTTGTTACATTAACACTTGTGCTCTCGTGTTTCAGACCATGCATTAGCCATTAAGTTGATTGAGATACGAGTTCCCAAACACGCAGTCCAGGGTCACAGTGTAAAGCTCGAGTGTCTCTATGATATGGAGGGTGAAGCCCTGTATTCCGTAAAGTGGTACAAGGATGGTAGCGAATTTTATCGTTACGTCCCCCGAGATGATCCACCCGGACAGACCTTTCCGATCGAAGGTATCACCGTGAATGTACGTGATTGCAAACTTTTCGTCCATCTTAATCGTTTTAAACAAGTTCGATCCTATCCTTATACTTTGCACAGGTTCGCAATTCCACCAACAGTCACGTGATGTTGGAGTCCGTAAACTTGTCCTCTAGTGGCAAATATCGCTGTGAAGTATCAGCCGAAGCACCTTCATTTCAAACGGTTATAGAAAATAGTGAGATGGCGGTTGTCGGTGAGTAACAACCGCACGCGTACTTACTTGATGCCAGAGCAGCGTTTTGAATTTTTGTTTCTTCTTATATTTCACAGTTCTGCCGGAAACGGATCCTATCATTTCAGGTGGATATCCAAGGTATCAGATAGGTGATTCTGTGAGACTTAATTGTACCTCAGGCCGATCAAAGCCGGCCGTACAACTGATGTGGTATATTAACAGTGAATTGGCCGATCCATCTTACCTTCGACAATATCCAAAAATAGTTTCCATCACGCCTGACCATCTAGAGACATCCATATTAGGGTTGGAATTCCGCATCAAACCAAAGCATTTTCGTCGCGGAGACCTTAAACTGAAGGTTTGGCAGTTGACAATAGTAAAGAGCTGAAGTACAAAATGCAGTTACTCATTTATTTTGCCACTTTATTCCATTGCTTAGTGCTTGGCTACCATCTGGATATCCAAGGTATCAGATAGGTGATTCTGTGAGACTTAATTGTACCTCAGGCCGATCAAAGCCGGCCGTACAACTGATGTGGTATATTAACAGTGAATTGGCCGATCCGTCTTACCTTCGACAATATCCAAAAATAGTTTCCATCACGCCTGACCATCTAGAGACATCCATATTGGGGTTGGAATTCCGCATCAAACCAAAACATTTTCGTCGCGGAGACCTTAAACTGAAGGTTTGGCAGTTGACAATAGTAAAAAACTGAAACACAAAATGCAGTTACTCATTTATTTTGCCACTTTATTCCATTGCTTAGTGCTTGGCTACCATCTCAAACGTGTATTGGAAAAGCAACGAAGATAGTGTGGAATGTGACAAGCCACAAATATCTGTTATTCTTCAGCCACGTAAATTAGGACTTTCACAAAACACTCGGGCCGATAGAGTTCATGGTATTAACAAACAGTCCAGCAAAAAACAATTCTTATCTTACCATTTGTTTTTTTTTATTTTTGCAGCAAGCAACGGAGTTTCTAGACTAGAAATGACAGAGCGAAACATTCCTTTGTTTCTTAGTGCCATCTACAGTCTCTTCTACAGCGCTATTCTATGCGTAACTGGGCGGTAACTGTACTTAAACTGCAACGATCTTTTTGTGCACAAAAATGAACACAATCCCAAGCATTTCCTTTCAACGAGTTTTCTATATTGAACCGGAATTACAAGAAGTTCCGTTTCATGTAGCACAAGTATTTGCAGAAACATAAACGCAACCAGAGGTACAGCTCCTTCAACAATCCTATTTTTGGAGGATTGCTTGCAATGATTTGTTTTTGTGTTATAATGTTAAGATGATAATCGATTTCCTATTACAGGTAATGGAACATTCTCATTCAAGATCGAGGAACATATCATCGGATCGTTGTCTACGTGAAACTCTAGTATATTTATAAATGTGGATTAGGTAACAAAGCTCGTATAATGAAAACATATTCCTATGGAACAAGAAACACAACATTTGTCAAAGCTACGATTGATCGCTTCCGCAACACATATCACAATAATTAAAGTGCTAATTAAAAAACTGGAGCAAATAAAAAAAATGTTTTTTTCCTTGAAACTTACGACAAACTGGCAAATATTTTGACTCAATGATACATTGCGAATTATTTCAAAAAATAATTAACCAGATTCGGAGAAAATTAAAGTCATATAAGCCAGAAATGGCAGGCCAAGACCATCGATAGTTATAGTACCAAAAAACAAAAGAAATATATTTAGCAACCCAACACTTCAAATCAATCTATTAAGTTCATTCCTTTCATTAGGGACTCAATTCAAAATATCACACATATAGATATTTTCAGATATGTTCGAATTGTTTAGAAGTTATTTTAGAATCCCAATTTTTATATCCATATGAATAAATACAGCACCAGAATGTGTAGGTAATGACTACGCCTCATAACAAGCAAACATAAGAGTAAACACTACTTCTTCTTCTTTCTTGGCCTAACGACCTCTTAAAGGTCATGCCTGCCATTTCTGGCTTACTATTCGAATTGTTTAGAAGTTATTTTAGAATCTCAATTTTTATATCCATATGAATAAATACAGCACCAGAATGTGTAGGTAATGACTACGCCTCATAACAAGCAAACATAAGAGTAAACACTACTTAATTCCTACATTTTTCTCGTTCGAGGTCATTTGTTTCGGATAATTACAGCAAAAAATTACTTAACACGTATTTAAGCTAGCAATAGGGTACGTTTCTTTATTACACTATCTTACTTTATGTGCTGTCTAATTAACACTTGAAGACAGTACGCGGCATCCAGTCGAAAAATGCATCCGTCTGGATACCTTGCTAGGAAAACAATCCACAGATACTGCACCAAGGTTTGTCATTGTCTTTGTAGTTTGTAAACGAAACTAGACGAAATACATTAGAAGTGTTGTAAGAAACCGAATTACCATAAAAAGTACTAACACAATCATTAAATTCAGCCCACAAATTCGTCTTAAGTTGAAACTTCAAAACAAATCAGACTTTCGTTGAAGTTAATGCGAAGACACGATTCTTTCAAAATAGTCTACGTCAGAAAAAAAAGCACTCACATCACAATCTTCCTCACATCTTTCTGCCCTACTACTGCCAATCTGTCAGTTCGAGGCTTTCTGATCAGGCGCTTTCCAACGCATTTTTCGTTCTTGTTAAATGTATGGTTTGACTAGTGCCGTTCGAAGTAGTATCACCTTACATTCCACATTTGGAGTACACCCGGAACTCACATGAGCCCGTTTTACATGATCCTCGCTAAATATGCTTTTAATGTGTAGTATTCCTAGTAGTAAGCGATTAGAACCAAATTCAATATCCAAGTATCGATAAAGATTTCTTAATTACCTGGCAAGCTTACATTATTTTTCTATGTAACAGAGGATTTTCCGACGGAGAAACACATGTGTATTTTCATTGCATTTTGGAGACCTCAAACTTTGTGTTTATAATTTCCTCGTCTGAGTCCAAAACGGGAAGTGCCGCGTCTGCGATCGCGGCAGGGATGTTGTCTTCAACCCACTTCAAGTTTTCCTCGTCCGTAGTAGGGCTTTTTGCATTGGGTTTCGGTGAATTACTTCGCGTTCCTCGCATTTTCACTCCGTATGCATCGGAAACGAATTGTTCTTCCTCTTCTAAAATAAAAGAACATGGGAATCTCAGTATTGAGGGGTTAAACAGACCGTATCATGAACCTACCGTCATCTTCGTCCTCAGGATTATCGAGAAGTGGTGTGAATGCATAGCGTTGATTATTGTTAGTGGGTCGCCAAAGAATCATAATTACGAGCAGCAGTGTCGAGAACAGCACATGCCAAAATGCGTCATCCACCCACAATTCTTTCCAGTCTGTTAAGCAATCCGCAAAACGGTGCACCTTTATGGAATACAGCATAAACACCACTGAAGCCAGCACGGCAAATATAAGCGTATTGGTGAAATGTCTATACAAGGATAGCTTCACCATATTCCTGTAAAATATAACAAATCATTATTTTGTATTCATCCTGCCTACATTCGCTGATGAATTACCGTCGAAGACGCAAAGTACGAGTTGTTTGAACGAGAGATGTGAATATCCACCAGCAAATGGCTGAATCTAAAACTGCCAACGGTATGCTGGCGACAAGTATCTGATTGCTGGGATCATTTTTCGTGTGCATGATGCGTAGAAAGCTTTCTACGCAGGCCAGCACCAGGTAAAGTACGCCTGTTCCTACCACCCGATGCAGCATCGGACCTAAACGTGGTCTAGAGTTTAAAGAACATAATTATTACGTGTTTTATCTGCCGCGAAACTACACGTTTTACGCACTTTACAATTCCGAAACCCAGGGACACTATAATAACAAGCATTCTGGCCAACGTTCTCTTCCCACACGAAACCCATTCGGCCAATAGCACCATGCCTTTTACCGACACTCCGGTGGAATTGATGCTCTGATATTCGCCATAAAACATAGCTTTTTCCAGCATTCCTAGTAGAATAACACCTCCGATCCAGAATTGTATGCGCAGCAAATCTCTCCATTGTAAAAAAGATACCGTCAACCAAACTATACCGAGTAAAACATAAACCAAACACATTGCGCCATAGAACTGAAAGTAAAAAAATATATAGTAAGAATTATATTAAAGTCTATCCAATGCACACATATAGTAATATACTGACTGGAAGCAGTGGCCAATCGACTGCCGATAAGTAACCACTTTGACGCCTTATTTCGACATGAACACTGGCCGTGTATTCGCCGAGCATGTCCAAATCGCCATTGGAACGTGCACCTTCTTTATCGCCTGGCTCGATACGCAGGATAAATATGTATAGTCCATCCTTGGACACTGTAAACACTGGTTGTTGTTCGTTGTTTAACTGAAAAATAAAGCCAATAAGTCGTGGGTTGGTTTTATGTTTCGTCTATAGTGTGCCGGCCTTACTGTTCCAATGCTTCGTCGAGATTGTGCAATAACTGGATTGCTGGGCTCAGCAAATTTTGTTTCCGGAATAACGATGTGTCGATCGTTGCTGCATACATTCGGGTAAATCGTGGAATCAATCTGCGTCACATTATTTCTCAACGGAAAGCGTTCATCTTGCAGTAAGTATGACTGAAAATACATCAAAACCGATTATAAACACAGTCATCGTACGTAGTCATAGTAACTACTCACGTAGCTCACATATTCTTGCCAACATTTTAATTCGCGAAGGCTCCAAGATATGTTTACACGAACTTCCGCATTGGAAGTTGGCTGAGCTAGCGCCGGCTCACACGTTACTTGAATCATACAAATGAAGCATACAACATAACAGGATAACATATTTCAGTGGTAAAGTTAGTACATTCGGCAACACGCAAACTATTTAAAAATACATCACCATTTACCGCATTCCTATGTCCCAATACACTTACCCTGTACATAGATGCTAAATCCATCGTAAAGTGATTTAGGTATTGGAATATATGTGTTTCGCTGAAGTGATAAGAACCCAAAAATATGTGTCATTTGTTTTCGTCATCGTGTAGCAGAGTGTCGTTTAAGTTTCTTCACGCCAACCCTTTCCCAATTTAAGAACTTCGTAGATTTGGAAATGAAAGTTATTAAAAAGCAATAAACGTACCTTTGTTAGCACTATGTCCCATTTTCCTTGCTCTGGGAATGCTAAAACACTAGTTACACACAAAACTGCGTAAATTATCCGCAAGCAATGTTGCACTGGGCTTTCCTTCATTTCGGTACTTCGGATGTCTTTCGTTCGCCGATGTAACAGTTAGGACGAACTTTATCCGCTGCAGTATGAACTTTTCCAGAGTTTCACAAACTTTTTCAAACGGAAGAATCACTAGTATTAAAACACCGGCAGAGAACAAACAGTTGAAGAGTACGATTTTCAGTTTCTTACTTGCATTGCAGCTTTGTTTACACCTCTCCACAAAAAGTATGACGTTTACAAGACGAACGAAGAGCAGGTCCAATCAAAATAGAAACTGTCATTATATGTTGATGGTTGACAGTTGAATTCAAGGTGACCAGCAACTGAGACCGCATCTACACTTTGTTTTTCACTATTTTTATATCTCAATTTGAATAACTCAGCCAAATTTTCAAAATTTTCTTCAATACTAATTCATCAAGTTCGATTATTTGATTTATTTATTTTTAATCGTTGTGCAAAATGTTAGCTGTATAAACCATTACGATAGTAAACTTTTTTTTCCTTCGAATGTCATAACTTACAGAACATTGCAAACAATACCTAATAAATATGCATACTTATTTAAATGGTTACCCATGACATGCACAGTGATTTTTACAATTTCATTTGACGTATTCGACAGCTTTTGACGATGCGCATAGAAGCATCACGCAATAAAAGTGCGAGCAGAAGCGTAGAACCATTCACCGTGCATTGATGTAATTCTCCTGCACCGCTCTAGTGCTCGTTAGATAAGCAAATAGGTGTATCAAATAACGTGTTTTTAATACATTTATGACTGATAGGATTTTCAATGTCATCGCGACACAACTCTGTGAAAACAAAAACGTACATTTAAAACTGTGTTTGTGTTGCCAACAAAGTGTTCCTTAACTTAAAACTCTGATCTGATGGAGCGGCAGTTAATTGTTACCCACATAACAGGATAATCAATTCTGTACATAGAAGCTACCTGGTGTCTGAATATGATTGTAAAATCGTACACGTTAATCGTCGTACCGTTTAGCTAAGTTAGGCCACCCAGACCTGAATTTGGCTTGTAAATTTGCGTCCACAATGAACAAAATACAATCATGGCTTTGCTTTCCTGTAGTGAAACACGTTACATAAAACATATTTTAAATATTTGTATTTACATGGTTCAAAGGCGCTATAAATATATATTTGGTATATTGATCTGGAACGGGGCGGCCCGGTGGAATATACGATAGCGGCGCCGGTCTCCACACGACAAGACCGGGGCTCGAATCCCGTCCGGACCGTCTACCCGCACGCAGGACTAATTATGCAGCTGCCGGTAAAACCAAATCATAGAAAGCTAGAAATTAGACCTACTAAGGATGTTAGAGCCAAAGAAGAAGAAGAAAAAAAAAAAGATTGATTTGGAGCTCGTCATGTTTATATGATCTTTGTAAACAGTTTAAAAGCTTTAATCAATCGCCCAACTATCCTGAATTTCCTGGCATGACAAGGCCAGGCACCATAGTTTAGTACGTCAGGTCACCAATCCATTTCCAGGTCGTTCGATGCATGGTTCCATCCGATCGACGGAGGTTCAGCTAAACTCGGTTCAGATAGCAAGCTTTCTTCTCCTGATTTGCGCCTGGCCAAAAACAAAACCATAAAGAATACTTACCTGGTAATATGTCATCACGTATCCATTTCATCATATTTTTCTGATGTGCTTCACCATTCATTATTCTTCGCTAACCGTGCTCTCACAAACTGCCAATGATCTCCCTTCAGTACGAAAAAGACAAGGGCTTTGTCCGTTATTCGTGGATAAACAAGGGTATTGGGCAAGAAGGGGATAAATTGCAGTCTGCAATCTGTCTTGCATGTAATACCTGTGTCGGGATCTGATGGATTTTCTGTTTTCCACACGTACTATTACAATATCCTTCTTAGGACCATCACAGATTTTTTTCACATGACACGTGATACTCTATCGACTAAGGCAAGATCGCTATTATGTAATTGTTGCAACATTTCATAAATCGATTAATTGATTTTCAACGGAATTATGAAGAACACAGAAACGATATGCACACAACCCATGGATGCTAGTTAATACAGGTTTATTTTGTGGTTTGTAGCACATAGCACAGTTCATATGTTGTGTATTGATATACAGTTATGTAATCCAGACCTCTTAACAATAAGCTTGCCTAATAATTTAGAAGCCAAACCAATCGTTGCCAACAATCTAACAGTCATTCATTTAAAAGACAATAAATGGAGGATCGACTCGGAACCATAAATAAAATGTCGGTAATAAATAATAAAAAATATTAAAATAAAATCCAGCTTCACCTGTTCATGGTTAAATGCAAACTTAGGGCGCGAAAAATCTTGCATCCTAATTACACTGTTTTTTACAACTCGAATATGAGCTATAATCTATGCATTCATTGTTCACTTCTCTCCACGTTTTTCTTATATCTTAACACAAATACAGACGGTAATCACTTGCTTTCTCATTATAATGATTTTCTTCCCCCATGCGTTTTATGCTGTTTTGTCGTCTCGTGTTTATCTTATCGATCAGTTTGTGAATAGTCGGGTTTTGCCTAATTCAAATTTGGCTTCTACCAGTCGGGACACAGTCTGTTGTTTGCTAGTACACAAGTAGAAATATTACATTGCGAAATAAGTGAAATGTGTAATAAGTTCATCTGTTATCCAATATTTTTGTTTTTTTTTTTTGTTTTGTTTTGCAAAAAGCTTTACTTTAAGGTGATTGTTGTTGATGATTATACTTTCGACCGGTTTGTGTTTTCGATATCGTTAATGTTCTATAAAAAACGGCTCTCCGTAGTTCCTAATATGATACGTTACACTGTATCGGCTGATCCTATAATGAGAGAGTTTAGCTTTTTGGACGAACTAATCGAAATCATGTTGCTGTTGCGACTCTTGGAACAAGAACAACATGCATAGACTTGAGATCGCATGAAGTGGCTTTGTCGAATGCGGCACTGCGACTTTCAGAAGCCAACGAATTTGGTTTGCATTCGCTGTATTGAACCCAATCGTAGTGCCTTACACTCTAAGCTCTGACCTTATTCGATAAACGCTGTCTTCGCAAAAGCTTATCTATGACTTTGAGTGGAAAGTGTACAAGTTCATTTTGCAGTGTGGAGAATGCGTTTAACGTTTGTTCATTGTTTAATACACTGTCTATCACTGTAGCTGCTCCGTTGTTTTCGACTTTGGTGCTCCATGGCATGCACCTGCTTATAATGTACATGTTGATGTGTGACGGTGCTGCTTACTGAAATATGTTCTCCCAGTGGTTTCCCTAATGGTGTCCGATAATGAATTATCATTTCACGGCTATTGGTGAGATGCTGGAATCTTGCAGATTTAGTTTAATTGCACATGTGTTACGCGGTACCAGTACGATAGTGGTGTTGAAAATGTGGTTGTAAAGATTAGCGATAATTTGAACTATGTGGCACTGGTATATAGTACGGAGTTTTTATAGTAATTCGAACGATCCTGCAGAGGCCCTTTCACTTCCCCTTCGGTTGCCTGCTGACGTGCCTTTCGCTCCAGCTCCAGCTCTTGAGCGAGGGATTCTGAAAACATAAGCATAGAAATCATACAATCACACACACTCTCACACACACGTGCGCACATGAAACATCAAATCACAACCTTGACAAAAAGAAAAGGTATACTACTAGCATAATTTTATAACGATATGCAAACACGTGGTTTGACAATAGAAAGCTAACAATGTACTTTCCCGAAATTAGTTTTTCATCTCGCAGTGCTCCATCCGTAGTCAGTTTGTACTTCAATTTAAAAAAAAACACGCATTGCTGCAGGGTGCGTGTCCCAATGCAACTATGAAGGAATGTATCGCTTCATATCCTAAAACGCTTCTGCGACGATTATCGCCTAGAGAATTAAACTGATTTGCCGGCAAATCGAGAGTACGTGAATGTCACGCGGGAGGGTGCCCACCCACGAAACCCAGAATCCTAGCAGCACACAAGCAAGACGACATTGTGCAGAAAATCCCGTTGTAAATCCGAAATAAGCCACTCTGCTGCGGCAGGTGATAGCTCCCAGCGCGCGCACGTCCCCTCCAGTCGGCCAGAAAGAAAGCATTACTGTGCAAAACAATAGCCATATCCCGTGGCAAGTATTAAGAAATTAAAAACGAAAAAAGCCTAACCTACACCCAGGGTCGGTTGCACGTGAAACTGCGCTGAAAAACGGAATCGCGCCAACTTCGTCACTCGAGGCAACAGATAGTGTAAGAGTAATAAAAAATGCCAAACAATTGCTCTCCAAGCGCACACCCACAAGGATGCCGCTCCTTGGACCGTCGAAGAATGTACCGACGACAGAAAGGAATCGGGACACCTTTACATTCAGCACGGCAAGTGTATCAACCGTGCTTGGTGATGATGGGGCCACCATTTTGCTGACTGTAGCGCACCCGAAGTAAATGGATTAAAAAAAACACGCATTGCTGCAGGGTGCGTGTCCCAATGCAACTATGAAGGAATGTATCGCTTCATATCCTAAAACGCTTCTGCGACGATTATCGCCTAGAGAATTAAACTGATTTGCCGGCAAATCGAGAGTACGTGAATGTCACGCGGGAGGGTGCCCACCCACGAAACCCAGAATCCTAGCAGCACACAAGCAAGACGACATTGTGCAGAAAATCCCGTTGTAAATCCGAAATAAGCCACTCTGCTGCGGCAGGTGATAGCTCCCAGCGCGCGCACGTCCCCTCCAGTCGGCCAGAAAGAAAGCATTACTGTGCAAAACAATAGCCATATCCCGTGGCAAGTATTAAGAAATTAAAAACGAAAAAAGCCTAACCTACACCCAGGGTCGGTTGCACGTGAAACTGCGCTGAAAAACGGAATCGCGCCAACTTCGTCACTCGAGGCAACAGATAGTGTAAGAGTAATAAAAAATGCCAAACAATTGCTCTCCAAGCGCACACCCACAAGGATGCCGCTCCTTGGACCGTCGAAGAATGTACCGACGACAGAAAGGAATCGGGACACCTTTACACTCAGCACGGCAAGTGTACCCACCGTGCTTGGTGATGATGGGGCCACCATTTTGCTGACTGTAGCGCACCCGAAGTAAATGGATCATCTCGTAGCCTAGCGTGAAATTGAATCAACTTTTTTCTGTTTATGATGTCTCACTTGCGATATCATAGCCTACTTTGACTGCTGCGGCAGCATCGTTCCCCGTCAACACCACCACCCTGTGGGCGAACAGCAAGAGGGCGGACGGTTGTTTGGCATGAAACGTCAAAAGTAAAAAGAATTTTGCTATTCTTTCGCCGGGGTTTTCTTCATGCTGCTGTACCGTCATAGATACCCCATATCTTTCGCTTGGGCTTTCTTTCACGGTTGTTTCTTTTTGCTGGCTAAGCCTTGCGGCAGGCGCCGCATGTGATTTTCGGATTTTTTAACTTATCCACGGAAAATAAAAAAGGATACAGCATTGCCAGGCATAAAGACTGTACTTAGAAATGCATGAATTTACTGCGTACTCAGGCAGCTTTTCACCTCACCAACCCTCGGTACACCGTACTGCATGGGTTGTTCTTTTCCAACGTCCCCTCCATTTGTTCCACGCAGAAATTATTTGCCGAAAGCGAACCATTTTCCCCCTCACCACGCAGCAAACCCCCGGCAGCCTTTACCTGGTCCGATCTCCCTTTCCCCCGACATCGTCAACCATAACCATTATCTGAATATAATAACATAACGCGGGCCCTGCTCTTACACTGCAGGCAAATGGTGAGGAAAGAGCAAAAAGGTGAGGCAACAGAAAAAAAAGAATAAATTGGATTATGTTTATGAAAAACATTTAATACAAATACGTCCAACACCAACAAACGTAATGAAAGGGAGAATGTTCGCGTACACGCTGAAGGAAAGAAAGCATCCTCCTTGATGTAGCAGCATACTTATTTCGAAAAGTCACAAAGACGCACATGCACACCAAAACGCGGAAAAACATTTATGGTTTTGCATGTACTTCAACAACATCGTCCTGGCTCCCGATCCCGGTTCTCCTCAACACAGAAGAGCCAACATTCAACAGAACCGACCAATTTACTTTGTTTTACTTTTAATATATATTTAAATTTTCCATCGACAGAACAGTGCAGCTCTGTCAAGCCGATGTTAACCTCGCCGGCAAGTGACGGGAAGAGGAAAAATGAGAAAATAGCCGGGAGCAGAAAGAAAATCGCTACTACGGCTCCACTTTACCGGAACCAAGAAGCCAGAGTCAAACAATGACGACCAGCACGGTGAAAGTGGAAGCACATTTCGCTCGAAAACCGATTAGTGCGTGCAAAACCTTCCGGTACTTCGAAAAGTTTGTTCTCCCCTCGGAGAAGATGTAAAAGAAATAAAATAAATAGATTGATGTAAAATTGCAAAATGATTATGAAAATGGATCTAACTTCGTTACGGCGTTACGATTGACATCATTATTGTCATCATTTGTATCGAAGCACAGCCTCACAGCCATGGCGAGACGGCTTTTGCTGCCTTCTTTTTGTCTTTCGCCCTTTCAAGCATCTTGAGGGCCACTTTGTGTTCCATACGTATGCTTATGGCTTCTTACTCCGTCGGCAACGTCGCTAGCAGTGCGTAGCGTAAAAAATGCCTATTTGCTTTAGTATCGCGTAAAAGCGAGAGGTTGGCAAACACCAATTGCACGGTTCGACGATTTTCAATAGCGCTGATAATGCAATTTGGGAAATTTTATGAATGCATGACCCATTTGCATATCGAATGTCGCTCATCGTTTGTTGTCTATAATTCAAATCGCTTTAACCAGACCCACTGTTAGCAGGGCGCCTTGCACTTGCTACTTACCGGAATAATTCTGCCAGAAGGCCCCGGAAGCCATGATGTCGAGGCCAGAATAGTTCCATGATTTACCTTCGCTGATCGGAGGCTGGGAAGGTGACACTTCCTGGCTCGGACGTGACGATGATGAAAGGTTGGGCGCGGGGCTTTCTTCTTTCGAGTACCGTTCGGACGAAGATGCACGTCTCTCTCGTTCGGCTTCCACGCGATGTCTATCAGCACGCAATGATTCTTCGATAACGCCTCGGTCGCGGTTTCGTTCAGACGCCGAGGACGATTGCTGATGATGATGCTCTCGCTCACGTTCCTGTCCTTTATCACGTTGTTCCCGGCGATCCCGGTCACGCTCGCGCTCCTTATCCCGGTCCTTCTCACGCTCCGAATCGCGCTCGCGCTCCTTCTCACGCTGTTGTTGATCACTACTAATGTTGTCTACAGGAACCGGAATCAAGTGAAAAAAAAACACATCACACACCCGCATCACGCGTTTCACAGAGAGTCAGCATCAGAAGTATGCTCAAGTGCAACCTGTGAAGTCTCACATCCGCTTACCCGCAATGATTCTCAGTGCTTCAGCTGGTGCGCCGGATGCCTTGATGATGTCCTCTAGCTGAACTCGCCGCTTCCGCTCACCATCCAGTCGCTCCTGTATCTGGATACGCAATCGACGCTCTTTTTTGAAGCGCTTTTGGTAGAGTGCTAGGTAGAAGCAAAACCAAGATAAAATATTACCCTTTCCAAGTAAACGTTATCATAATTTGAATGAGGATCTAGCTAAGACTAAATTATGTGATTTATGATGCTAAATCGTTGACGAATTTCATCAATCATTTCATAACGAAAAACAGAATTATAAAAATGGTCTGCTCACAAGATAGGGGGAATATGAAACGGCACCAAAACGGGACCAAAAGGCAGGAAAACGTACAGAAAAAGCCTTCCAAAGATGCTTCATTTTCCAGCTTCGACGAAACAATTTAAACAAACCACTCTCGAACTTTATAATCTCCCAGAATGCGTCGGAAATGGAAAGGATTGACCATCATAAACCCAAACCGGGTACCGTTCTACTACACAGCAACATGTTCGTAACACTACATTTATATCCCAATCACTTTGTCCTACCTCGTAATCGTTTTTCATCAGCCAACTGACGCTCGAACGAATCCTTCACTTCGCGCTCTCTGATTACGTCCATCTTCAGCTCGGCTATTGGCCCATCGCCAATAAATATGTAAAGGAATAAAAATATACACATTCAAGAAAAAAATAATTAAAACTCAACTCACAGCTTAGTCTTCTCGGCCGATTCATGTGCGAAACCGCCAGCTTTTTCACCCTCTTAAGCAGAAAATTTTCCCTCAACACGGCGGTAAGATCATCCGATCTTGTCCTCAACATCGAAACCAAATGCACAGCAAGGCCATCATCGATCTAATCAATTCATCCGTCTATCCATCATTCTGCTCATCCATCCATCCATGCGCCCATCCAGTGGCTGGCTGGATCGCGGTTTGTTCATGTATAGCTTTTTTTTTTAATCAAATTCATACTAATCGGAATCATATCGATCATCGCGCAAAAATGTCTGCATGGGAACTTTCATTCGCATTTCCGAAAATGAACCGCAAAGCATAATCGAAAAATATACGCTGTTTCAGGGAAAATGATAGGTTAATTCGCATAAACATTGCTTTTTACGATAAAACAACTGACAAAGATCATTATTAGCGAATCAGACCTCTCTACTCCTCCTTTCGCACCCTCTGTGAGGTAATACATTTGCGAGATTCCAAGATTCATCCAAAAGGAATAAACATAATAAATTGATGTATTTTCAAAACGACCACTTATGCGCTGTCCGATCCCTGCCAAGGAATTCATCATTTATCGGACCCGAAACCGGTGTCGCCAGGAGACGGGGAAAGAACACGTATAATAAACGCAAAAAGTGGAATTGAAATCAAACATGTGAGGCAGTCGATCTGCTTTAACTCGGAAGAATGTTTCGCCCCACGAGCACTGCCCTTCTAGCAGCCGAGCAAACGATCCTCGGCCTCTAGAGCCAAATAAACGGATCTACCGTAAAAAAAAACCAAAGGCGCAAAATCGATAACAATTATCTTTAATTATGGACCTATAAAGTGAAATCGTTTATCTACATTCATATTAGGGCAACGGCGCATGAGTTGTTGATCGATTGGTTGAGAATGGTAAGGGAGGTGAAGATTTCAGGACAAGAATGTCAGATCCAGCACCGTAGTAGTATTTTTTTTTTTTTTTTGAATCTTCAAACTTTACAAGCAAAGCGCATCCCCATCTTCGAAATTCTTCACTACGCACTAAGCCTGTTCCGATTTATCTCGATCTTGGTCCATCCTCTGGCCGGCATCTTGCCCAATTCGATCGTTGGATGGAAAGATGGATGGATCACTTGTCGCGTTTGTTATTGGCAGGAGCCCTTTCGCATTGCTCCGAGTGTAATACGATTTTGACAAAATTACCTTTTTCGTAGGACGTCTGACGCTCCTGCTGTCTGGCATTATCGGCGGCAACCTTTAGCAGGCCTTGAATGTTTCTCAGTAGCGTCTCAGTGGATGATATGTTCGGGTCCTGACCGGTTGGTACAGCGCCAACAGCAACGCTGGCCGCCAAGCTCGAGTAATTCAAAGCTTGCTGTCGATGAGCCTCGATCTCCTGCGGAATCGGAATGACGGCTGGTACCGGCGAATGAATGTCCCGCTCACAGTCGCTGATGTCTGTGTTGAGTACAAACAGCACATGGAGCAACGCATTTGCGTACACGAGAAAGGACGTAACAATGTGAACACGTTATTTTGCGCAGGCCAAGGAAGAGTAGTAACTACCTACCTTCGTCCTTATCATTCGGTTCTTCCGTATCGGATATGTTGGCTTCACTTATGTTCTCGTCCTCCTCGTGCACAGACGGTTCCGGTGAGATCGGGTTGCTTCGTTCACTTTGGGGTCCGCTGCCACCGCCAGCTGCTCCACCGCCGCTAGCCCCATGATCTCCTACACCTGACTTGGACAGGTTCAGTGCTGGACTCTGACCGTTCGGTGAATCTGTGAGCGGAAGACCTGTGCAGTAAAGCAAAGAGAACGACAGCACGTTACAGTGTGAGCAACCGTTTGCCACACGTGGCGAACTGCACAGAAACATTCTCACTTACCGCTGCCTTGCGAGCTCAGATCTCGCGGTTTGTGGTCAACGTTTGGTGTCCTGTCATCGCCCCGCTCCTCTCGTAGTCTAAACTCATGCGATCAGTAAAGCCACCGAAGACGACGGTTTGAGAAAGCGAACAAAAATTGCAACGACACACACGTATATAAAAACATAAATTAAAGGCACACCACTCATTCTCTGTTTTGCTTTTTTCTTCTGCTCTTTCCTCGCTCGCTCTCTCGCTCTCTCACTCTCTCTCTTTCTCTCTCTCTCTCTTTTACTCTCTTCGACCTACTACGATCGATTTGTAAACCAAGACAAGCGGCAAGAGAAAACTTAACATTGTTTATTTTTTCAACCCTTTTGCATGAAAGTGATCCCCGATCAATTATCGTCTCCAACCTCTGACTCGTGCCCGTTTCGCCCTACGTTCTTTCGCATACGAATATTTACTAGCGCTTTGATGCTCTCTGCATGTACTCACCTTTCCAGATGCTTCACAATGTCCTCGTAAGCGGCTCTGCAATTTTCCCAAATGCCGGGGTGATGCGACCTGCGAATGAGCAACTGACTGGGTTCATGGGCCTTCGAGGATATGTACGACACAACACACCTTGCAATGGCTTCCATTCCGGGGATGTTTTGGCCTTTAATGATGGATCCGTCGGGTCGCTGAATACCGTGTGGGTTAACGCCAGGACTCATCAGCGGGTGACCACCGGCCGCTGGATGTGGATTCATCTGCATGAACGGTATGTGGTTTAGGTGCGTTGGGGGTGCATTGTAACCATTTGCCAGCAGTGGGGATTTATCCAGACGAGGCAAATCTAGAAATAAAGTGTCAGTAGAATGCGAATATGTTAGTTTTTGTGTGAAATTATTGCAATCGTTGGTGACATCTCATTGCAAGTAGTATTCGGTGGTTCTACTAAATCGATAACCAGATGGAAGCTTGTTGAACAGTGTACATCCATTATTCAATCAAATGCTAAATTTAATACCACCAGTCCTGGCATTTAATCGAACAGTGCTTGAAAATCGTTTGCGAATCGGCAAATTCGTTCATTTATTGATACCCTTTACCCAACATTCTCCAGCCGGACGTCCCTTAAGCATATTTCCTCACGCTTTGGCTGATGATGAAGCCCTTCATGTATAATCATTTTAAACGTTTCCAGCTGTTATTTATTATTATGTATTCTTTTTGCTGCTGCATCTGCATTTATTTCTACCGAACGCTCTTGTTGTGTACGGCACTCTGCCATCTCCCCATGCCAGACTCTCTAATGTCTTCCAGTCGTTTGCAATACTATCGATCGCCTGACTAAGGGAGTTTTCGATCCATATGAGTCTTGGTTGGAATGCGTCTGACTTGATCGGACCGTTTTAGAAGCCGTAAATCTATTAACATAAATATTTTCATCGGCTAAAATAATAGGTGATATGTTACACGCTCACCAGCACCGTATTCTTCTGGACAATTATGAGTGATTCCATTTTTTTAGCATTTTGCACCGCAAGGAACACCATGCAATAAATGCGATACATAGACGCATCTTTTGATTATGCAAATTATAAGTATGCCAAGCATGAATAAAATATGCGTATTGCAGGTTGGGAACTGTTTAGCAACGCCGAACATATGTCACGTGATATGCTTGAAGCCTTCAGCCAAGATTACTCTAAGCTGTAACGCTCTATACCTTACTATAACGATTGATGAAACTCCATAATAATAATCTGTTATTACCACAATACCATCGTGGCAGGTTTCAGCTATTTTTCATCCACACCACCGTCTGAACATACACTTCAAAATTAAATTACACCAAATCAACCATTTGAACCATCAACCATTTGCATTTCCATTATGAACGAAAACCGACATGCAAAGAATAACTTTTTGCATTAAATCAGTATCCAACGTTCGTACTTTATGTACATATGCTTTTATTTTATTTTAGCCAAATTTTCTTTTAGCCAATCTTTCAGAACTCAATATTTGTTACGCTAGCCATTGATTGATCGATTTAGATGGGACAGCTGATTACATTAAAACACTTTCTGAACATTTGAAACGCGTACAGAAGCAACACGTAATATACGCTACACGTTAAAATGATTTTTTATCTTTCTTGAGACAATGTTCTCTACGCAAAAAAAATCTAACACTAGTATGGTTGTTTCAATAGCTTTAGCGAATCAGAAATACAAGTGGGAAGCTTTTGATCAAATTATACACAACCAAATACAGTACCATTATTCTTGGACAATCTGTTCTTACCATTAAGATGCCCGTTCTCGTACACAAACTCTCCATTGTCTAAGCGATGCTTCTTCAACTGGGCATGATGCGGCATGTGTGACGTTGGCATTGAAAGTCCTACTGGGCCTCGCTTCGGCGGTCTGCCGGGCCTGGAACTGTGCGATAGCAGAGAGTTACTGGAGTTAAGACTGGGAGATGGTTAGTATAACATTAGACTCAGTTTGTATTTATGTTGTATGATACAAAAAATGCTACCTAACAATAGTTATATATCTTATATTAATAGCCTGCCGCAAAGGCAATTTAAGCTTTGGCGTTCGCAATTTTTTTGTGCCCAGCTATCAGACGATTTTGTTAAACAAAATCCCAGGGCTCATCCAACGTACAACTTTTCTATCGTGCACCATCCACGAAATGCCCTAATACCAAAACCGGACCTATTTCTTCCTTCCGTTGGAAATTGTTATGTTAAGATTATGTACATTCCCCACAGTATGTACGAAGGAATCCGCTGTCCAAATGCAGGAGATGATATGTTTAAATTAAAAAAAAAAACATTGTTGCGAACTCTGCTTGAGCATTCGTGAAACGTGCATTAACAACCCTGCTAAAATACCACTACTGACGATTTATGATTTTGAAAAGGCAAGCAGGGAAGACCAGATGGAGAGCAAGTTGTAAACGGGGCGATGGAACGGGAATAGCAAGTACTTGTAATTGTAGGTTGAAAATTGATTTATGCATTTTATTATCTTTATTTTTATTATGCGATTGCCCTGATGTGGAAACATATTGCCACAGAAGAAAGCCTCATCCTTGCAAGACGTTTTCCGAAAGAAACCATTTGTAACTTATCGTAATGCAACCGACCGATACCATACACTCCCGCAGGTCTGTGATTTATATAGAAGTAAAGTAAAATAATAATTATTTTTTCTACAAATTAAATTTGAACCATAAATTTTCCATTAGATCCTGCCCGTATCCGTTATAATCTTCTTTCTCAAATCCTCAGACTCCTGTTTCAATTTTCACATCGCTTTGGTCGGTAGCCGGTATGTACTGTTAATTGAAAGAGACCACGTCTCAAATACGAAAACAAGTTGCGAACGAATTCTGCACTTATCTCAAATTCTAGGTTTGCACTGGCAACTTCCGACGATCGTCCCGTTTTTCGAGCCCGTGCTTGTCCAACGCGGGAAGCAAGCATGTAGAAGTTATAAATATTCGAGCAAGTCGAGATCCTCGTCCTGAATGGATGATTCATTTCCAAATATTTTCAATTGTGAGAACAGTTCCAACTACAGACCAAGCGCACGTATATGATATTGTATACACGTATATGTTCACATCGCCTTGCGTGCCTTTTTCTGTTCCAGTACCAGTGACAAAGAAAAGTGCATGGTAGATTGTTGAACGCTTGATGAACCGCATGTAAAGTGCATCATGTTACCGCATAAGTAACACATATTTAAAAATTGCACCTGTCGGCAAAAGCATCCGTCATCCTTCAACGTGCAATATAAATGGCTACTATTCGTCGCATTCTGCAAACGAGGCTCTGGCTGGCTAGCTTATTTTTACGCTATATCTAGAATTTATGAAGTGGCACATTTGTAAGGCATACCTCTCAGGTGGCTTTATGGACAAGCATCTGAAATTAAAAAAGAGAGAAATCATCCATTCATTGAGTGAAGTTGAAAAACAACAAACTAGCTAGGGGGTTTGTTAAAAGAAAAGAAAAACATTCTTAAAAACAATCACATCGATACAATCAAACGAAAGAACACGATCACATACATCATTTTGTTAGTAATTAGCAACATTCAAACTAGTCAATGCGCGTAACACGGACTAACACACATCTCACGGTAAAACACGAGCGATGGAGTCGACAAGACGGCAATAGCTCTACGCACACGGGTTGTTGGCAATGAACATCAAACATTAGGATCATAAATGCATATCAATAGAAACAGTAATGTCCAAACAGACAGACACAGGTGATGTTTTCACTTCGATCAGACACCCTAGCTACACCCTACGTCCTTTGCTTTCATTCGAACCAATCAACAGTCACTGCATAAAGCCGGGAATTGCATAAGGTGTAAAACCGCAAGCTTTGCGGCACTGGTTGCGGTCGCAACAGCGGTTGCATAGCAGTGAAGCGCCAAACTCAGAAGCCTACCGCGATATTTCTTCTTATCTGCCGAGATCCGATTACACACAAATGGATTCTTCCGCCCAACTTGGGTCGTTCGTCTCGTCCTTATAGCATCTCTTTCGCCTGTGCACAGATCTCCCCAACTTTGTTTCTTCCTATTTCTTTCCGTTCATCCCTTCTCCCGTCGCTAACACCTTCTGCTTCCTGGTCGTTCCCCTTACCAGAACCAGAAATGGACCAGCAAACAGGTTATGGACAAACTGTTGTTCAACATCAATTCGCAATAAAACACGCCAGAAAAGAAACACGAGGGAGAGGACGACGACAACGACGACGAAAACAATGATGACTGCTCCGTAATGTTAAACGATTCTTTGTCAGGTCCAAACCATTCGTAGCACGACACCGTGATTTTTTCCCTTCTGCTCGGATTGGCAAATGCTTTCTCTTCCGAGCTCAACGGCAACACATTTCGGTTCGTTGCTCGTACAAGCTCATCGTCACCCTTCCGTAGCGTAATAGAATTAGCTTCTAATGCTCTCGCGCTCGTGAAAAGGAACAGAAAACACATAACAGACATCTCAAACCCCAACTTGCTATGTGCCCTTCATTAGGTTTGTGGTTGAGGGCGTCGCGCTCAAAGCATAGTAAGAATTCGATGCATTTTCCATTTGTCCAGAAAACGCGTCACGTATCACTAATGTGTTATTACTTTTGTTTGATTGTGTTTATAACGAAAACGATATTCTTCTTGTAAACTTTTTATTAAACCATTTTTTGTCTGGTTTACCCTTTCCGAAACACTACACTGAAAGTGTGGATAAAAGCTACAGTTATGCTAAACACACCTGAATCGTATGATGTAATGATGTGGAACTGACACCCATTGCTACGAACATTTGGTGCATATTCATATGCCCGGTACTTAGTGCTGTGTTCCAGGAACTACTGTGCACTACACCCATCACACAACATGTTTAAGTTTGCCAATTTATTTTTTGCGTTATTAGGAGTAATTTAATTCATATCAATTGAAATAAATTTCATTTTTTTCTTATCCCCTCTCATTTTCTTCAGTTGCCCACTGCGTCTTACCCGATCAATGTGAATTTTGCAATGCACCATAAATAAAAATGTCTGCAATTTTAACATTACGTCCTACATGGCTTTTTTGTGTAACAGTTTTATGTTCCACGATCGTCTATCTCAAAACCTGGATTTTGGAATATATTATTTGACCAATTATGCAACGAATTCAAATGAAACACGCCAAGCGCAACGTTTGCTGGAGGAAGGTGTTAGCATGAAGAAAAGGCATTAAATGTATCGTTTGTACGCTAGCAACTCTCATTTTGCACACAACAGAACAATTAATGTAAAGAATATGCATATATTTTTATTCCATGCCAAACCCTTCTTACGAACCGAACCATTTTCAGAACCTTCTCAGACTTAAATACGCTGCTGAATTACGTCCTAGATTAATTGAGGTAATATAATAAAGGAAACTCACCAATCATGTCTAGCATGCCAACTCCTGTATCAAATGGACCAGCAATGGACAGATTGAAGGAGGCAGAGCAATAACGTAGCGGAACCCAAATAACACCTTATCATGTCGGATGTTACAAGCAACGAATTTTAATATGATTTGTCTGCGATAAAGTCAAACGATCTGAGTATATTGACTGTGCATGTTAACGCGCAGAGCATGTAAACTACAACAAACTGTGCGTGATGATGCACTCAATAAAAAACTATTTATTTATTTATTTATTTTTTTCAAGACTGATCGTCACGTGTTCTCATACACATATTGAAGTCTTATTTCGAACTTATAGAGACATTATTAGTCTCCATAAACATATGCCACAAATTACTATACATGTGCTTGTATGCATTATATAATGCTTGTTTATATAATACCGGAGTTTAATATTTCTTAGTACTACTTTATATTTTTATGGTACTTTATATCTTCTTGTTTCCAGCCTGCTTTTGCTCCTGATTATTATTAATATTTTTGTTGCACTTCTGCTCAATGCGGTGGTTGAACATTTCCAATTTCACACCGTTTGCTTAACCCATCTGCAACTTTCTTCCTCCAACCGGTCACGGTATTCAAATCTCAGTGTCGAAACACAATGTATCACACTTTACGCACAAAGACGGCTCCGTCCTAACGACGAGACGGCAATTAACTATCCATCGACGCCACAAATATCCATTACGATTCGTCGAACTTAGGATCATTAAAATAAGGCATTCCGATGCAGCCGAAAAACATGTGCAAAGGAGATAGTGGCGGCAAAATCTGTTAGGACAGCCGGGTAGAAACGGAACGGCATCATGGTGCTCAAAATCACTGATTACCATTTCTTGCCCGCGCTTGATGCCCTTCGCGAGCGCCGTGTACAGTAGTGACTGGGTTTAATTACAATCCGAACCTTTTAAATTAACTGGAACTAATGCCTAAATTTGAAGCGAAGATTTCAATCAGCACTGTTATTGCTCAAGAACACAGTTTACTCTTTTTCCTCCAGATTTACGACTGACAGTAGTCGTAATTTAGGAATGATGCCGTTCATTACAGTGTCGATTCAAAAGAAAATCCATCAATCATATCTTCTGTTTCTTAACGCAGGTTAAGGATAATTACACAATGTATGCTAGGAGAGCTACAACTCTCTTTTACCGACTAGCTCTCATCTTGCAACTTTGCGATTTGTACCTACGTTTTCCGACTTCTCTACTACATTATCTCTTCCACATCAATTTCTTGCGAGGGCAACTTCACGTTAGGCTGATTTGCCACTGCATCATACGAGCGAGAAAATTCCACATCCTGTCTGCCATCGTATGAGCGAGTGCGTCGTAACGGGTTACCTTTACAATTCGATATCGGTTACCTCCGTCAGATGCGAATTAAAATTACTACATTCACTGTACGCTTAAGCGCTTGGCAATGCACATGAAATCTCCGGTTTGCTAAAGGGAAGGTTTATACACATTTCCCCGGCACGATACACGTTTGGGGCTACCGCAGCAACGATCACGACTGTGTTTTCATTTTCTCGTGTTGTGAATGTGATCAATTGTAGCATCGATCGTTTTTTTTTTTTCTTAACTGATCACCCAAAGGCGTTGATTGCGATCCTTTCGTTGTCATCATTTTCGTCCTATGCCTATTCTCAACGGCTTACACCGTATCCCTCAAGACAGTATGGAGGTGATGTGGAAAATTTCGTTTCAGCCACTCGATAGTGTATCATCAATAAACGGCCTCATTTGCCACAACGGTCGAAATTCCAAATTCAATCCAGCTGTGCAACCCAGCTAAGTCAGCGCGAATATGAAAAGGGTTCACCCGTCGGAACAGGCGAATTTGTATGTAACAAGCACACTGTACAAGTGTGATGCAGTTACAAAATTCATGGTAAGAATAAAAAAGTGCGCATAGATTCGTTTCTAGCCACCTCTCCGAGACCACAAACTATTTTGAGGTTTTCAATCGGTTCCCAACATGCAGCGGTAGCAACTGATCCCTTTCCCTGCCGTACACAGCGCGTGAAACGTGGTACACAGTGGGAAGCAACTGGTTCCGATCGGTTCCTACGGTGCACAAACAAGGGATTAAAAGATAGAAGATTTTGCGCTTCAATGATTTTCACCTTCCATGGCATAATAGTTATCATTTTTTCTATGTTCTATGCACAACAGATGCCAATGAGGGTTTGTACTTGAAAAAAGTTGAAGTTCGCAGTTAAAAATGTAGCAAATTGACACACAGTTGCAATATCATGCTATTTGAATTTCATCCACCTTTTTTTCTCTTTATCTATCTAGATATAGATCAAGGGATTATAATATTTTGACCGTTAATTTTTCGACTTACTCTTGTCAACAAAATTAAATCTACCATGTTCAATTATTTCTATTTTGGTATTCATTTTAGTACTTCAATTAAGCATTCAGAAAAGGTGTACGTAGAGCATGTGTAACTGCAAAAAGACGTAACATCCCTTTCTCGTAATGTTTTGTAACTTTACATCTAACATGCACAACTCAAAGCTAATGAATAACACTACAATTTAACTTAAACTACAGTCAACGATATTTTAACTCCATGCAAAAGGATCCATGCTATTATGATCATTTTTACAGATTTACAAAAAAAAACTACCGTTACACTGAACAAATACTTCTTGCTACTAATCTTGTTATCATTTACTAGCGTACCTATCAACGCAAATCACACACTAAACGTTTATTAATGAAATGCGTCTTATGCCTTGAACATATCTATATTATACATTTATGTGTGTACAACTAAACACTGCTGAAAGTTTGGTGTCAAACACTCACCTGGCCGTAGTGCAATCCCGGTAGAGGACATCGAAGTCCTTGCAGGACAGCAATTTGCAACGATTGACTCCGGGTTGGATAGCGCCCAGGCCGCGAAGTATTCGAACCTGCTCTACATTGCACACTAGCGGAACAATGTCGAGCCGCTTCAACTTGGTATAGACTGTGTGCAGGCCACCGACGAGATGTTTTAGAAACAGCTCGAACGCCTGCGGAAGACATAGCATCGTTTCACCCTGTATCATAAAGGCAGCCACCTTCTGGCCCCGGTAGTCGACTAGTTTGCACTCGTTAGCCGTGGGATCAGAGCTGGAGATCGGTGGTGGGCTATTGTACGATCGCGGCGGCACGTGATGGTGGGCCGCGGCCATCAAATCGAGGGGACTAGCATGGTGCATGAAGGAGTTCAACAGGCCAAGTCCGTGAGGCGGAAGGTGCGACAGGTTCTGTGCCATCCTGGGCGGCATCCCAACCATGCCAGCCATGCTGGTCGGCGTAGACACGTGTGGAGGACTTAGTGGGTGCGCCATGTGACCCATCATCTGAGCCTGAGCACTTACACTCAGCGGACTAGACGAAAGTTGACGGCCACTATGGTGATTGCTCAGGGGCCCGTTGTTACTGCCACCACTGTGACTATTGTGCACTGGACTCACAGGCGTCGGTGTACGCGTTTTGTCTAACTGATGCTGATGGCTGCTACTACCATTGTGGTTGTGCTGTATTGGGGACGAAATATGCCTGCCCCGTGAATCGTTTGATGAAGCGATGCTGTGATCGCTAGCCGTGGATGCTGTATCCATCGCGGAATCCATCATTCAATCAATGATCATACACAACTATCACAATGATGATCACAAGTACACCACTTAACTTTTTTTTTTATTTCAAACCACGCACTAACCACACCAAACGGTAGCTATCAATCGTCAAAACTTCCAACGAAAACCAAATCTATCAACATCATTTTTTGGTAATTCGCTCACCGTGAAACAAGCGCACGTACGGAATGAACTGGAAATCTGCTACACCAAGAATTTGGAAAAATACAGACATCACAAAACACCAAACTACAGCCAGAATTAACTATTTCTTCGCGATAGTGGTTGCACTGCTGCCAGGTTTAGACACCGTCACCGCCAAAGTACCTTCACTGACCACACTCTCTATAACTAATCAACGCACGGACTCACGACAGTAATCCTTGTCCCAACCAACCAACTAACGCACGACCAAACGAACGCACAAACGAACGAACGTACAAGTGATCGAAGGCACCCGCCAAGGCGAATTGCTTGGCGTTGCCACTTATGCAGCGGACAATCTTGCGATTCCCGTTTGGATGCTATTTTCTTTCTCTCCGCTTCTTCTCCAATTCTCTGTTGTTTACCTTGACGGCAGCGAAAATTACACCGACCAGCGGAGCCGGCAGACGCAGATTTCCATCTGCAGACACAAGATTTTATTTCCCGAGAATCACACAACAAACGGCAAAACGCGCTCTCGTTACGAGTGTCTAAATCGGATTGCTATGCTGCTGAGGCTGAGCACGACCGAGAGATACACACGAATCCCCGTCGCCGCAGTCACACGAATAATAAATAACAGTTTAAAAATATATATTAAAGAACGAATCACTTAATCGTACAACATTGAAATGAAACAAAAATAGGTGGGTTGTATTTTCATTTCAACTGTATTTTCATTTCAATTCAACTTCAACTTCTCATCTGTATTTCGCTTACATTACATATGTACAGAGCATTTCCTTTGCCGAATGCCTCACACACACAAGCATAACAGTCCGATGTCGCTTGAAGTACGAGCGAGAACGACTACGGTGAGCCACGAGTACAACTCCGCCAGCACAGTAGAGCAAGTGAGTAAGCACACCGGTTTCTATTGGCATTACCCCTAGCAGTGGAAATGAGTACGACAGCTTCACGAAGCCACGGCGAACAAATACGAATGAAATGTATGTACCCGAGCATGGCTATGCTGTTTTTATGCTTATGCTATTCGTCCGAAGACACGCCCCTCGACTCAAATCGAATATTTTACCTTTTTCTTGCACGAATTGATTGTTATTTGCATCAAATGTATGCATATTAAATGTTTATTTTGCATTATTATTCGATTCAATTTTTATTTCATTTGTCGTTTTGTGTAAGCTACAAAATGGCAACACGACAACTACGATTATTTGTCACATCAGTTCTATGAGTTCACTCTTTGCTTCTTATCTCCGCTCAATGTGTGCTAATGTTGTGTCGGCAAATGTTCATTAAATCTCTGTATATATACATGCATATCTATATACTGTCCTCCATTAACAGCACTCGGTGCTGTAGCAAACAATTTCACCTCACAAAATGTCAAAATTACAAAAGAATCAGTAACAAACTCAAACTCGAACGCGCGAGTGGCTTAGCATCGACCATTCTTTTTGTTGTTGTAACGATTAATCAAGTTTTTTTCTTCCTAATAGAAATCCTTGCATCTCAGCAGAATACAGTATCAGATTAATATTTTTATTCCTATGTTATCAAAGTTTGTCAATAATTTTATAATGCCAGCCGTATCTGTGCTTTTCGTACAATAAGTGTTACAATCTGGTTCGTAAATTCGTTGCAGTGTTGATATCAAACTCATTATTGTAACAGTGCTATATGACACAAAAATTTACACATTTTATAATACTTTATACTTTCCATAATTTACCCAAAAACCACCAGATAAATGGGCGAATAATTTCTAAAGATTATACAATTTACTATTCTAAGAAACTTATATATGTACATATATGTTGCATGTTCAGTTTTTTTTTTTTTTTTTGTTGCTTGAATTTCTTTGATTATGTCTTGCTTCTAAATTAAAAATTAAGGTATGGTTCGATTTCAGTATTAATTTTATTTTCCAACTTTGAAATTGTGTCAAATACTTTATCTTGAAAAACGATCATAATTCTCGATTTACCTTTCACTCCAAAAATGTGTCTTTCCATCCCATCAGACTTGGATTATCGCTTGACAGATCTGTCTGGTAGGACCGGTAGTAGTTAAGATTAACACGTATTTGGTCGCACATAGGTCGCAGAGCATTAGGAATCCATCCAAGCGCAGTTTCTTTAATAGTTACAAACGCATTTCATTTCAAAAACATTACATTTACAATGCCAATAAGTAAGTAAGTAATCTAGTAAAAGGATCCAATCACAAAATATATCATTTAAACAAGCTGACAATGGATATTACAATGACTTCACCTTTGCACGATCGTGGCTATTGGTATAACCACTTGGCTCATATCAGTTTTCCCACAGCAACTATGCAAAGTGAGATTAAAATGTTTCATTTCTACCAGGAATGACGGTTGCCGCAATATTACCGCACAAAAATGTAAAAAACCCGAAATGCCGATCAAAACTGTAACGGGATATCTGTATTTGATATCTATACATTTGCAACATCATTGCGCCTCGTGTGATAAATGTTATTTCAACGGTTGGCTTTTGTCAATACCCATTCCATAAACCTACGACATAAGGCTATAAAAGCCAAAAATGTGAAATGTCATTCTTGGTTCCGTTGGAAAATAATAGAAAAGGGTGCGCCCGAACGATTTTCCATTTTTCCAATCACCTTCCGTGTGTCACGGTCTCTTGATGTCCCTCGATTCTTTATTATTATTTTTTTTTTGCTATTGTACATCGCGATATTTATCAACCATCGGCTTGAAAATGTTGCAATATTCATATTCCTGTGTGATATTTTCCTTCGATCAATTGTACGGTTTTGTTGTTGCGATGATTTTTTCTTCGTCTACGTACCGCTACAGCCGGCTCAGATATAAATTTAATATCGTTTTTCGTATGTCACCACGATAATGATGGAGATAGAAGTTATCCTTTTCACATTATCCTTTCACGGCTGGCCACCTATCATCGTCCGTCCCCTACCACCAACTGGCGACCTGCCGCACGGCAGCCACACAGCAACAAAAGGAAACGATGACTATTTATTATTTTTTATTGCACATACATGGCTTATCAAAGCCATTTTTATCATTCAGCTTCATATCTAGGCGATGGCTGAGCGTCTTTCCTATCATCGATACAGTAGGAGCGAACGCATTTTAAAATTGGTCTTCTCCGTCTCCACTGGCCCGGAATGCAATGTAATTCAATTTTGGACCGAAATCTCTGTTCAAATTTAATTGTCTATGCAATGACGAAGCCTTTTCTGCTTCCTCAAGGAATGACCTAACCGAACCGACAGAATCTTGAAATTGATATCTTCTCAACCGAATTCGACTGTCAGAAGTATCCCCGGTTGCGCAAATGTTCCGAAATCCTTTGAAATTCCGTACAAGCAAACAAAAAAGACACAAAAGATGATAAGCCGTTTGTACTTCCTATTCATAAGAATCGTTTTCCGCAGAGAAACCACGCACATTTCCTGTTCAGCGTTCTCCGTTCCAAATGCGCGTCGCTTGCTGACCGAATGACGAGTTGTTGACGAGGTGGTTTCACAAAAAAAAGTTATAGCCATCCTGTTTAACATGCCAGCAACGTCGCTTACTGTGGATTTCAGCTACTAGTACAGTACCCTCTCTTGCACAACAATCTATTTGGCTAGCATGACCATGAAGGACAACTGAAAGTCGTTAAGCAACAACTCCGTGGCCGGCTTTGCAAGAGCTTAGTAAAGAAAATTGCTTATGAGTATAACTTGTACCGAATAGGTGGTACAATCAATGGACTTATTGACGGGCAAGCGATACTCCGATACTGCCAAATATCATCGCTGTTATCGTGTCCAATTTATGATGAAGAGCTGCGAATCAGTTCGAATGTTTCCTAATCTCTTCGATTCGTTGTAACGCGTTCTAGCGATAGAGTTGGTAATCAAGCTCATACAGGTTATTACTGAAATACTCCTATCTGCACATATTTCATGTTTTATCATCGTACACTCACGTCACTTTATTATCTCTGACACAACCGGAGAAACTGAATGCAATAAAAGCGCAATAATAAAGGATCAGTGTATGCCACCCTGATTCTCCCACGAAAAGAGGGTAAACATTCGGTCCCACAGAAATTCAATCGTTTATCACCCTCTATCTCTGGAGGCTTATTGATGCGTATTTATGAAGATTTCCAAATCAAGGCGCCTAGCATAGTTTCACCAATTCTGCTGGAAAAGAACGTCCGATTCCGTCCTTCCGTGCGCTTATCGATTCTACGCGTGCACGCCTCGCGTAAAACCGATCAGTGTCGGGGCAAGACTGAAGAAAACCTGACTGCCGTGAAATCTTTACACATTTTTCGCTCCTACCACCACCGCACGAGAATGCGATAATTTGCGTACTGCCAAGTCATGGTGCTAGTGTTGATGCTTGGCGAAGCTCTAACTTTTCTGTTTCAGTCTATAGATGCCCATGAACATAATATAAAATACGGATGGGGCCTGGCTATGGGACCATTTGGAACCGTGGTATGAATGTACATGAACACTACCCCGAAAACACGCCCGTTTCCCAGGGACCATGCGCAGAAAGCGCTATTCTCAACGGTAGTATACTACTGTATACTATGTTCCATTCACTCCTCAAATCTTATGGCTACTTTTTACGATCTATTCCTGATTTTACCTCTATTTCCCTGCGACAGCCGATATATGCTTCTTAACCTGCCAAACAATAGACAATTCTCACGGACTAGACTGCCCACCTGCATCGATGTTGAATGCAAATTAAATTCTTCTTATTACAATCCTCGTTTGCATCTGGGAGAACGCGCCCAGTCGTACAAAGAAACCTTCTTTCCAAAATTTCGTCTGTGGCCTGCCACTTTTGCCAACATCTGTGCTGATGCTGTTTAAAACTCTTGATATACCTGTCTCCAGAATGTTTTTACACACTAGTTTAATGGTTCAATAACTCATAGCTGCGCTTTGCTTTACGGGTCGGGGTCCAGCTTGATTGAAAATCAGTCACGTTTTACCCATTGCTTTAGTGGTGCAATTTACTTCCAAAGCTCCTATTCATAGTTCAATTCAATTCCAATCTAATTCATCTAACCTATCTTCTCTAATCTAATTCAAGTTGCATTAGTTCATAAATAAATTTCTCCCCAATTTGTACTATACGACTTCTCTCTATCTTATGCTTTGTTATGTTGGTTTATTCGAAAGACATTTTCAATAGCCCCTCGTACGGTATGCTCGCACCTTCTCAAAAACATTACTCGAAAGTAAGCACGAAGATGAATGATACCAATGGAAAATGTGTAATGAACCATTGTAATGTTGTCCTAAATATGAATGATTCAAGTGCGTACTCCATACTCTCTTTATATCCACCGTGGCGTGAAGATACATTAAATATAACTAATAAGCAACAGCCGAATCTATACTTCAAATTTCGAAAATACGAGGCAGGGAGCTTGCATCGGAAGAAGTTCTTGGTTGTTCGTATTCTTGCTAAGACGATGAAGCCTATCTAGCTGTATTCGTTCGACAGCTCGATGTTTGAAGAGATCAAATATCACTCTTAAATTTTCATCGAAATGAAAGCCGATATTCAAATTTGCCTGCCGAAGTATATTAGACCGGACGGAAATCGATGAAAAAATAAAAATACCCACATTTATGTTCATTTGCAACCCCAGGACCACCGTGCATCTTTCAGCGTTCGACTGTCATGATGAATTACCACAAGAGCCAATCAGGTCTTTCTTTCGACTAAAGGAATGAAAATTAATCTTTTGTCTGCTCCTATTACTGCTGGTACCTTTGGTGGCAAATCATACTACGGTTTTAGTTAAGAGTTTTGCTAAAAAAAACCTGATAGCTACCTGACATTTAATAACTCACCAACCGCACACTAAACTCGGGAAGCCCGCATCAACGGTTTTCGTTTTTTTATATTATTTTTTTTTGTTTTGTTTTTTTTTTTCTCTTTATTACTGCTTATGCTCTTTTGTCACTATGTCTGAAACTCATTGTGGCTCTTGAGTTTTTTTCCTCTCCTTAACCAATAATGTTAGATTAAATTTCCGATCCCTTTTAACTTCTACCTAACGTTGTCTGTGAGTAAAGCATCAACGGCTCTTTTCATTTTGTTGCTGGTTTCTTTTATCGCAACCAAACTTACCATCATCCAACATCCTACAATACCTCCAACGAAGTTAATTTTATTTTTTGTTTTCAACATAATGCTTTTCCAAACTTCCAGCACTGGTCCACAATCGGTTTTTTTTTTTCGATGAAGATACTAACGTCTTGCCTAGTTGGATAGGAGAATTTGGACAGGAAAATCAATATTTCCGGTCTAACACCACCATTTTTTGCTGGCATCGTTTTCTGCACCAAGCATTTTTATAACCATATAATGCACAACAGTGGTCCAAGCCCATCACCGCGGTTTGAATGGAAACAGTTCAACATCGCATTGAATGGGGAATGCCTGCTTTGGATTGCGCTCTGCCAATGTGTATTTATCTTCCTTAATCGGCCGTTTGATGAAAAATAAACTCCTGAATTGAATTCTCCTGAGACTGCATTCGAGTAAGCGAATCATATTCCACATTTACCACAACCTACGCAACCACGCTTCAGCCTTATGGTGTGCAAAGCAAGCGTGCATTTCCTAACCACGTAACGTATTTGGTCAGGTTTTGTGGTTCTTTTCACATTTGTTCCGTTTGCATAGCAAAGCAAATAGTGTTTCTTGAAAAGGTAAAATTTGCATCGTGGAACCGGCCCGAAGCTTCTACCGACTCGAGCAAACAGGATTTCTAATTGGGGAAAACACTATTTGATCAGCAAACCTCTGTGACTGTTGTTTACTTTTCGCACAAAGAGATGTTTCTTCTCTTTCACATCGTAAATGCCGAAATGCAGCAAGTATGATGCATTCAGATTTACAGCTCGTTTCATTCATTCGGAAACATGAAGTACGATTACATCTATCCCATCTCTTTGCGAATGTACGTGCATACACCATTATTTGAAATGAACTTCGCACCAACCATTCATTTGCTTCGTCCAAGTTGCCATAATACCTTCCCATTCGATGGAAAGTGACACAGTAAAACCTGTAGCTGTGCAATTAATAATTCATTCGTTCCACTGTTCCGGCTAGTAAACACAATCGTCGTATTCGAGCACAACAGTTCGAGTGTGCTTTAACCGAGTAAAGGCCCGACCCGAGAACCGGAAATCGAACAAGGAAATTTATCCCTTTCTTGAAAATGTTCGCCAGAAAAGCAGCACAGGTGAGGCAGGAAAAACATCCCGCAAACTGGTTTTAACTTATATTCTATCCTCGCATACTGCACCGAAGGGAAAGCATAATCCCTCCCTCAGAAGCATTAGGGACAGAAAAATTAGGAGAAATCCTTGAATTGTGTTTGGAGTTGCTTAAATCGTCCCGCAGCAACAACCTGTCTCCTGTCCCGATTCGAAACACCAAGCCTGTTGCTCTTAATTCCTTCCAAGCAGCGTTACATCTAATGGCATTGCTTTCGCTGATTGTATTATTGTTGGTCTTATTGCTGGGCTGCCACACACATCAACAGGTTAAACTTTCGTTCGAAAATATTATTTCTATTTCCAACGCCACCTCAATGTTCCCTCAATGTTTCTGCAATGAATACGTACGAACCCGTTCAGCTTTACCCTTTCTGACCAGAAAAGCCCCGACTTTTCCAACCCAGGGTGGCCCATCCCTAGTTTCCGAATGCCCCTATTTTGCCGAAACTTCTTGAGCGCCAGAAAATCGTGAAATAATCCTTTCCAACTTTCTTCACGAAAATGTTCCTGCTCGCCTTACCACCCCACGCTTACCAGGGCGACGGTGGAGTTTGGATAGGGGAGGTGGGCATCGTGGATATAAATTATTTGAATACCTAATAAAGGAAGGGTGTGCCCTTTTGTTTCATGTTTTTATTACACACAAATCTGAAGTTTCCATTTGCATGTAGCGTGTCGGGGAAAAGAGCATTCAAGAAAATAATCGTCCCTGGGAAGTAATAATAATTCCAAACAATATTTTACACTTTGTTGGTTTCAGTGTGTAACTAAAAGTAAGATTGAATCTTTAATAAGATCTTGAGCAGAGATTTTAATTTATTCTCGCATACACACACATTCACATACACTTGAACACCCACATATTGTGTTCCGGTTCCAGCAGAACGAGGACGCTTGTCGCGTTCTATCTATCCAGTGATCCTTTTATTTGATTTTATTACGGTGTCGGCTCTATCCTTTCTTATCACATGTGCAGGAAGTGTTTGAGTCCTATTTTGATGAGATAGTTGCTGAAACAACAGTTTGCTCTTTTGCCCAGGAACATCGGTACAGGTTCGTATGTTTTTATTTTGGCTAATGTCGCACTTGCTCCGGTGTGTTTATGTTATGTACGTTTCTTACGTAAATACGTTTCAATTCCGTTTTGCACGCTAGATTTAGTTGCGTGTTACCTTACAAGAATAGTAGACCAAAAATATCATCATGGCTTTCGATTCAAAACAATCGTCCAGAGAGCCAATAAAAGACCTGCATTTGATGTTTGTCATAGCTCCTATCTTGAGCACCGTGATTTGCTTTGATCTTATTACAGCTCTTTTTACCGTAGCCTGTCTAATGCTTTCCGTTCTTTCTTTCGTTTAATGACAATTTTCACGCCGTTCGGCCAAACTGCCCACTGTCCACAAAATCGACAGCAGGTCCGATCTTTCGTTCTCTCTGACCGCGTACGTTGCAAACACGTACCCACTCCTTTAGCTTCCTTTGTTGTGGTGTCGCCACCAAAAGTCGGTCCTTACGAATGTCCATCATCATGTTACCCTTCTTCCTTCCGCAATCAATTCCAAAGCCGAGCGGGGAGAAGGAAACTCGATTCAAAAGTCATACAAACTACATTTGCATAAATGGGGATTTAAAAAGTAGTCTTGTCGACTTGTAACAATAACCAATGAGTATTTAATTAAAACCTTTTGTACTTTTCCCGGCCAACAAACTCCATCAAAGATATGAACCCTTTTCAGTTTGGACGAATCTCTCGCACTGTTTTGAGAACTGTCCCATACTTTTACACGTAAAAGCACAGCTAATGTTGTAGCTCCTGCTGCTGTGGACAGTTATAAAGGAATCATATTGCTGCTTCCTCCCACCCAACAATGCGAACCAACTTTCACGCCCGTACCAACGTCAATGTGCTGTGTTCCTTTTCAAAATACATTCAGCTGAATCTGATCGAAACCTACGGGAAAAGAATACGAACAGGCAACGATGAGGAGGTAACGGATCAACAAAAAACCAACTGTTTGGATTTGATAGCGCCCGACATAGAATAACCCTCACAAAACGGCGTTAATGGGGGCGTCGACGATAGGGCGACAGGCGACGTGTTGGAAGCAATAATGGAAACAAAACAAGGTCATGCATATGCTATTTCCATTCAGCACCCTACCAATTGTATGACATCAGGATCGAGTGACTGCAACCGCTACCGTGCTGTTTTTTTAAAGCGCCATGCCCCAAACATCCTTTGGCACCTTTCTTTCTCACGTCTTCCACGCAATACTCACCAAACGCTGCGTGAAGCGACGCTCGTTGCTGTTTTTACAAATATTCAAATTGTTCCACTAGGGGCGCTGTGTTGAACCATTTACGGGCAAGAAAATCAAAGGGGTTGAACCGCACCAAGCCGAATTCCCGGTTGATGATTACGCTGACCGTGATACTGCACAATGAATGTGCAAACAACAACACACGGTGCTAAAAGGTAGCCAACCTGGAGGAACCCAGCCATTCTGAACCATCCAACACGTGGTCATGGGCACTGCCTTACCGACACAAATGAGGATAACATCGGGGAAATGGAAAGAAAGCTGATCCGACTGCTGCCCACTACCGGTAGAAAACACACTCCAACCTTAATCGACATTCTCACCTTAACAATTGTCAAACCACACAGAGTCCAACCGGCCTATCTTCGCACTGCAAAGTCCTTAACGTATTTTAACGGAGCAGCAAAGCGGCACGTTCCTGACAAATCAAAACTATCATGTTTCAATCGCAAGTGACGGCATTACCTGTCAAGCGTGTCATTAGTTAAGCTTTTGTGGTGAGACTTTAGTGCGCGTGTTAAACACACTTATGCGTTACACTCGTTTGGTCCACCTGTTTATCGTAATTTCAAATGCTTCTAAATCATATGATCATCTATCGTGCACACTACACGCACGCAATTATTTTTTTTTTTATCAATATGTCAAAACAGATTTCACCATAAGTTTCTTTATCATACAATAAATGAATGAGTAATAATAATAGAGACGGTAGAGAGAGGCTACTGGTAAACGCAACCCAAAATGTGTTGGGAATGTGTAAATAAAATCCACCGTAAAATATATTCCGGTCACTCTCGGCAAAACACCGATTTTACGTTCTTGCGGTTTTCCGATACGATTAACGCTTGCGGTTTTCAGCAGACTAACCTTTTCCACTATTGCTTTGTATGTATACCGTATGGTTCTGCCGTGTGTATTCCACGGTAGTGGTTGATGGTCCCACAGGAACAGCAGCAGTAGGGTGTAGTTAGACTAAATTAGTGCTATTATGCGGTCAGTTTGCTATGGCAATGCACAGACTATTATTTACCATACTCATAACGCATGTGACACAATTATCTCGCCTCCGTGATTGTGCGTCAAAATTCACCCAAATCCAAGGACAATGGTGGCGAGATAGCATTGTAGCTGCGTGTAACATACACGTATATAAAAAGATCGGTAAGATGCAAGCATCATCTTCAAATGAACGCTTCTTCTTCACCATAACAAGTATCTTCAAATACCACACTGGATTGGAATTACGATTTTCGACCTATGTTTTTCTCGAAGCAGATAATTCTTATTTGAATCTTCAAGCTGCCTGCCCTGCCTATGGACATTAAAGTTCAGTTGAAAAATAAACCTAGCTACAGCTGATGAGTGTTGAATTCGTGTTTGACCAACAGTGTTTATGCAATTGAATTCCTCTGTGAAAAGAGTTACAACAGGGATACGAAATAAATGGAGTAGAGGAGTGGAGTAATTAGACCAAACACTTTGCAGTGGTAGTGGTAGAGGTAGGAGCCCTAGGAGCAGGCCACGAAAGAAGAAGAAGACTTTGCAGTGTTGATCGAGCAAACAGAAGTTCTAAAGGTCATTGCATTCGTCCTGTTAGATTTACTCTTTCATTATATTCCATTGTCTTGATTTTCTTGAGAACATGCGGACTCAACCATCGGAATTCGGAAGCGCCGATTTGGGGCACAAGATAACAAGTACGCGATAAGCCGTAACTCACGATACTTGGGCAGAAACGACGCACTCTAGTGCAACCCTGCTATCATTAACCATTTTCCTCACAGCTTGCCAGTGCCATAAACGTCCAGATATTGGAAAAAGATGCTGATCCGATGCACGAGAAATATCTTAAAATCGTATCCCCCGTCGACTAGTAAACCACATTAAATCGGATAAACCTCGCTTGCCACTTGCTCACATGCGCAGTCCAACACTGAAAACACAACGCAAGATAAACAAACCGAACAATTTTAATGATCGCACCATAAGAATGCTCCACATTACCGCCGCACAATGCTTCTGTCGTCCTCAGTGGAAACATATTCTGCACCTTCCCGCTTTGGGCAGCGGCACACAAACTAAATAAGCTGCAGCATTGTTCTGCTCTTGCTGCAACGCTTTTGTCAGTGGAGATGTTTCGTTTTTTTAGGAAAACACACGCCAAATCACGCATTCACTTTATTAAGTTGTTAAACAAGACGATGCTTTTTCCCGCCCTGAACAAACCGACTCCTAGCAGAAGGCAAACAAGCTAAGAAAGTAAGAAAAACTGCACCATGTTGTTATATGGGTGACTGTTTGCGAACGTGGCACGGTTCTGGTATTGTCTTGTTAGGCAGTTGTCCTAAAGTAATTAAATGCGATATGTATCGGGTGCTTATCCCCTTTTGTAAGCGTTCAATGTCCAGCGCCACGAATATGCTGTGTCCACCCGTATAAAAGACTTGTTTGTTAACAGCGGAATTGTAGTCACAACGGCTCGACGATCTCAGATCGATTATGTTCTCGACATCGGTTAACAGCTTACGAGCTCCAGCCCTGCTACAACATATATGTCTTCAAGACAACATCGGCACGACTAAATCTTTCACTGGCTTCAGCGCATCTTTCTTGGTCTTCCTTCGAGCTAATGCCAACATACCCAGCAGCAGTCGATAACGAAGGATAGATTGAAATTCGCGCCAGACTCGTTACTAAGCGTCGAGTTTTCGGCTTCAATTACAATTTATTCTTGAGCCCGCGCTTTTGAGCTGCGTTCCGGCCTGATTCCGCCCCAGCCACTAACGTCTCCCGATGCCTGCAGGTAAAATTCTATAATTCAATTATTTCACCAAGCGTGAACATAATAAATATCAAGGGGTTAACATCGAGGTACCGTTGCTGCCGAATGCTTGTTGTTTATTTACTTTGGAATTATGGAAAAGCGCGCACTCGAGCACCAAGGCAAGGAACATGGTTACAGTTTCCCAGCCATACCCTAGACGGAGCTAGGAAAATAATAACCGAACTCAAGAGGTTCATATTACGCCCGAAGGTTTTTGATAAACCAAAATCTTGCAATGCATCCCTTTGCTCCCTTTTACTGTCTGACGGCGAATCATCGCCAATGTTTCGCTGCAAATTTTTACCATTAACTTGTGCTGGCGTGCGTTAGAAATTGTTGAAAAGATATGCTTATAGCAATGGCCGTAACGCACATAAACAGGAAAAGGAGGCAACGATTTGACTTCGCCTTCACTTTGGAACAATACTCGGAAATACTCAGTTAAAAACTAAGCCCATCACCCTGTGCCCATGTGTCAGAAATCGATGATAATGCTTTGGCAGTGTTATGTTACGGTTAACAGTAACATCATTGCTTTACTTCATTTACTTTCCAGGATCGCATCGAAGTGTTTTCACGAGCTTGAACATCCTAGGACGCAAGCGGGAAGGAAAAGTAAATGAAAGCTTTTAAAAGGCTGCCTCTTGGAGTCAATAGCACAAGTCTCTCGGTTTGTACGCAAGCACATGAATGAACATTGATGCAATAATCGATTTATAATCAACATAAGCATTCTCACAATGCTACATCGAAAATCAATTTCACATTTCGCAGCCCGACTGCGTTCGCCGTTTCGCCATTCCATTCCGACGCGCATTCCACAAGCCCAGCTCTTCTTTATATCGTTTTTTGTTTTCGCGATGCCCGCATTCGTTTCCCAGTACGCTTACAATACATCGACCATTATCAGTACCCATTTATTCCAACGCTGAACTCTATGTGAATTGGCATGTCGGTCCTTTTATCGCAGAGTAAAATGCATCTTATGCTTTTCTGTTATGCATGCCTCTGCGTGGAAGACGGAAGACAGGGATGAGAGGATGCATTTTTCGGCCAGTGTATGGCTGTTTAGCAGTGTGCAGACCGACTGCTTCTTGTGTTTTATGCTACAAATTTTACTATTCGGTTAAATACTTATCAGTAGCTGTAATTACCAAAACAATTCTCTTACATTCCTTGTCGCAAGCACTATTTACATCTGGTAGATAGTTGGACTATTACAAAGCCGTGGCATCGTCAGTAAATGTGTCTATATCTACAGGCAAGTATCACAGGTGTTGCCCGCATGATCTATTCGTATACTGTTGATAATAATGCTTCAATCCAGGCAAATTCAGTCCGTTAACCTAACATTTCTTAACTGCATTGTTATTATCGAAGATCAAAAGAAAACTCCAAAAACTTTCTCCATCCCAACGTTTCGTCATTTGAGCGAGGCGCGGAAGTCATTACAAATCAAACTCCATCTACAACAACAACAACAGCAAGCAAGAAGGGAAAATTGGGTGCTAAATGTAGCGAATGTCTTCAAACATTCTTTTACTAATTCGATTCCTAGCATTATCAATCAAAATTAAAAGCAACCGGCACCAGCGCAACCTTTACCCTGACATGGTATCGAAAACGCTATGGGAGTAAGCTGCTGGCAAGCATGCGGAAAACTTCCAAAACACATCTTCCTCAATTTAAATCAGAAAATCAATGATTCGGATTAAATATTTAAAAGCAAACATAAATTAAATCTTTAACTTTGCTGCCTCCACGTCGCCATCGCTCGTCGACTTATCTAACTCAGTGTTTTATCCAGCCTTTATCTTCAGCCAAGTGCCTGCGTGTGTGTGTGTGTGTGTGTGTGAGAGTATCGATGTAGGCGTACGATGTAACTTCCAGTGCCCCCGTAACACTGGTCGCATTTTCCCTGCGTGAGACCAGAGATTGATTTTAAGGTTCTTTTTATTACCCTCGCGTTTTAACCTTCCGTCGAAGCTTGCTGTTATGCGTATCCGTATGGGATTAGACAACAAATGAATGAAGCAAAAACATTTGTTTCAGTGCCCCTGCCTGACGTTGACGACTCAGACGCACTTTCTTTCTTTCTTGCCGTCATGATTAAAGGTTCTTGACTTTCTTTAATTTGTTATTATTTCGATTTGGATGATGCCTCGCTGTTCCGCTTTGATATTCGAGCGACGGAGCATTCGCGATCAAACGGCAACCTCATCAGTGGAAGGGCGGCCAATTTCAAATCCAACGTGGCCTAGTTCGTTGAGAAAACAGCACACGCAAGCCTTTATTGTGCTGCGCGGTGGGTTCGTAGCAGTGAAAAGATAAATGAGAATCTTTTAAACAGGGGAGCCAGATTTGTTATTATTATCAATTTACAAAACGCTCTCGATTTTAATTTGCCCATGTAGATCATTTTTTAAGCATAGGGATACGTCCTGGATCCAAACGGAGGGGAAAGACATCGTTCAGTATTAACTTGATTAAAACCTTTTGTCTCATCGTTGGCGGAATTCATCTTCTCTCATACATCCGGTACGTTTCGCCTGTTTGCGTTTGATCTCTATATTTTTCTTCCTCGCACATAGTTAACCTTCACGCCTAGCTAGCCAAACGTTACACAGCTCCCTCATTGCCGGTCCCGGTCCGTTCTCATGTCAGGCAAACTCACGTATGAACGGTAGAACGTATAAGCCAAACCATAACGACTCAACGGAAGATATCCTTCATTCCGTGCAGTGTCCTGCTGGCTGGGCACAACCTTCTCCATATAGGCTACGGTTTTGGTTACTGTCCCTTCCTGTTTGTGAACGGTCAACCACTTCCAATTCCAATCACTAAATCAAATTGCATTACCGAACCACACCGGAAACGGCTGTTAAAACGCCAAAACGTCACATGGTAAGTCAAACGTCCGACACTAAATAGCAGATGAAATTGAAAAGTGGAAATAAATTTGCCTCTTCCGATACGCTCCATGTAAATGTTCGAATTCACCCTGCAAAAAATATGGTATCAGAGTGCGCACTCCCTCTGCACACATGATTCGACTGTCATTTTCGCCTGTTTGCAGACAAAGCGAAGAAGGAACACGAGTGCAAATGCTCAGTCAAAATAAAGTTAGGTCCCAAAACACCCTGGACAATCGTTGCCAAATGCATTTCGAATAATCAAATATATCACGTTTGTAATGAGATTTTAAAAGTAATCATCTCGGGTATGAATCCAATTAGAAACTAACACAACAGAAGAGCTTCCTTCGGAAAATTTACCTCCATAGGCTCATGGGTTTGCACCGTTTAAGCTATCGATCCCTCTGGGCCATTTGATGAGAATCTGCGAGCATCATTCCTCCAGGAAGGTGGTGTATTCGAAAAACATTCCTACATTGAGCCTGAGACGACTGCCTATAGAAGCCGTTATTTTGCGTTCTGCCAACCGATCCCTTTTTGCCAGACCGTCATCGTCACTTCCTGCTGGTTTAATTAGACGTGTAAATACAATTCAATTAATGAAAACGAGTCTTTGCTTGAAAGACATTCGAATGTAGCTCTACATTTCTACATCATGTTGCTAGAAAATGTACTTCCCCGGAACACAAACAGACAAAGAAAAAGACATAAGCCTCTGTTCAGTTCATCTAATTAAAACAAATGTTAATTTACCTCAGTGCGTACCTAAATAAATGCGCAGCATCTGCTTCCAAACCTCTCCAAACATGTCCTTCTTTAGCATTTCGAAATAAAAAAAAGCAGCAGAACGATAAAAACGAATATCAAAATACTAGAAAAAAAAACAGAACTGCAATTTTTCATCACTCTCGAAAGCGCAACTGTTGAGCCACATTATCTTACGACAGGGTATGTGTGTGAGCAACACAGTTTTCTTTAACGGGTAGTTGTTGGTAGGGAACGATGGAAAAAATGATTAATAACGTAAAATCCCCAACTAATACGCACTAAAATGACAAATTGTTATGAGTGCGGAGCAGAACGACAAAACAAAAACACGTGGAACAGATCGCAAAATCATTGCATGTATACCTCACGATTTTCACCACCGCCATGCCATCAACATCATTACCCTTATATTACTCAGGATAAATATTCAAATTTTTCCTCAACTGTTTCCATCGGCCGGCCACTCAACGTCACAAAGCAATAAAAAACACATAAAACAAATTCAAATATGACTTTTCCGATCCAAAAATGATCCTTAATTTGCATATTTAAATTGCGTGCAGCACTACCCAACCGCACCTCTGGCGTGGAAAATTTGCAAAGTTCAAAGATTTCAACAACACGGTTTATTCCTCCATTCTTCTCGAATTCTATCGTTAGCCATCTAACCCAAGTACCCTTCGATGATCTGAAGTTGCCGTGGAAAAATGAGACAACCTTGCAATCCCCTCGAAACGTTTACTCTGTTAACAGTCTTGCAAGTGCCTGGCATATGTCACGACCGATGTCTGAGCACATTTTCCTTTTCTGTTCAGTAAGCTGTTTAACAATAATTTTTCATGGTTTCGTTCCAGATTCGACGCTTTTTAACACCGCCGTCACATCTCACTCCCGAATTGCAGAACCACCCTCTGTATATGTTTCTATGGATTTCTTGACGTTTGGCAAAAGAAATTCACCTGTGAGACTATCAGGGACGAAATAAAAGAAAAAGGAATTATTACTACTATTATTAGTCGAATTTGGAGATCTACGTGGAATTAAAGTAACGATAACTCGTTTTATATCGTATTGGATTGCTCCAAAATGGTCCCACCAATCATGTTACTGACTGTTCATTGCTTCTCTGTGTCCCGTATAATCGTTCGTGCGCCATATTCATACTAGTCATATGGCACGCTGCGAACACCGAACAAAGATACGTTATCGTTATTCGAAAGCAATTAAAACTTCATAACGCCCGGCGGAAGGGACTTGTCGTAGACAAAACTGCCGAAATGATTAACGAATTCTTTGTCGAAAATATTTTGGTATTTCATTGCCGCCATCGAGGCTGCTGATGTTAGTCTCGTTTATTTTCCGTTTACCTTGCGGTAAAAGGGAGACGAACTAATCATTTTTCGGTGTCGGTACCTTACATTTGCCAACCCTTGCCGTCTCGGATCCGAAGCATCCCGCACCACTCTAAAAAGCATACCATTGCCTTTCCGGTTTGCATTAATATTTATGTACCACACACACATTTCCGATATCTCTTTCATATTCGTTGCGCGCAATGATCCGGAATTTGGCGGTGCAGCGCCTACTGTGGCGCCTGGCGCTTCACTTCGTCCCTTCCACTTTGCTCTGTACTCGTTGTGTACCGTGGCAAAGAAACATTAAATGCCACTTTGTCTTTAACAGCAAATGGAAATGCTTTGGTTTTGCCAGTTTTTGATAAGTAATAACATAACCGCTTATCATCTTTCCTGTTTCCTCATACGAAGAAATGAAAATTTTAGAAAGGAAGGCAACTGAACCATCTTCCAAGGAATAGAGCGAAAAATCTGTCAAAATCCCGTTCAATCATTAATGCAGTTGACAGCCAACCCTTTGTAAGACGAGCTGAAGAAAGTTCTCCTCCCTGTCCGTTGAGGCACTCACCGTGTGGCTAATGGATTTTTGATTGGGAAATACGGAATTGCCGAATTTCTGCCAATGCCTGGCATAAGCAAACTTTCGATCTTACCGTAAAAAGTTGAACGTGAACGAAAAATTGTCACAGCACGTACAACAATCAACCGATCTGCGAACCAATCAATCATTTGTTTCTTCAAATTTGACAATTCTGCAGACCCGAAGCGCATGTTTTATGTTGTATGGCTTTGTGTTCACATGCAATTTTAAAACGCGACATTACGACAAAATGGGAAAATTGTGAGACAGTTTATTGTTGGTGACATCGTTTTTAAACCGTGAAAAACAAGTATTATACTTTGAAAAGTTATTCCTTTGTCCTATTTTGTTTCACCAACTGTGTTAGACTTTCCATTCAGACGACTTGATAAGGGATGTGAGGAGAAACTGGAACCCCGGCACCCTGCTTCCCAACCCCAAGATATAACAAATTCAATTAAATACACTCGGCTCAATAAAATTAAATCCCATAAGGCCATCGACCAAGGAGCAATAAAATCATAATACTCATAGGGCCTCGACGTGATGAATGAAACACTAGCACAACATCGTCAATCTAGCCTGGATCTAATATATCACGATACATCAAATGATTGATTCGTTGCGAAACAAACGCAAACGTGCGGAAATTGTTCGAAACTGGCCGAAAAGCCGAAGAGATGGAAATGTTTGCACCGATGAGTTGTGGATGACTTATTCGACAACAGTTTTCCTCCCACCACGGTGAATCAAGTGCAAAACGGAACAGATAAAAAATAACATAAGTTTCATATCTGATTTTGATATCGAAAATGATAAATGATTTATCATTCGTTCCTAGTATTCTTTTTTCTCTTAGGGGTGTGCAGCCAAGGTCTGCCATGTTTTCTCATGTCTCACGCACACGCTTCTCACCTACTGCCAAACAGATAAAATATGGCACTTCACACATATTCTGTCTGCTCCCATTTCTATACACAGTGTTGTTCACTACCTTTGGGCACGATCTTTTTTACGTGTGCTCCGCTGTTTCTATCAATTTGCTAATACCAACTCGTTGTATAAGGTTTAGCGTTAATGCTGGTGGTGAAATGTCGCATTGTTTGCAAATATTTGCCTACTCATACTGAATGCATTTCAATGCACTATGTCTGTATGTCTGAGCTATTAGCATCTATTGACATGCAACCATTTTTTCCATAGCCACCCTTGAAAGCAGGCTATCAGTTTGCCACTCCTCTTCAAATGTAATGAAATGTGCAAAAACCATTGGCAAAGAAACTCTTCAAGCAATATATGAAATACTCGTTCGTTAATCGAAATCTCTTCATGCCACACTGCGTCCTACCGCAAATTCGTTTACACTCAATCTACTTTTCGCGCTCAATGGGCATCCAGTTTGTCATCACTCTTGGTTGGCCAAACAGTCTGCATAACTTATTCATATTGATGATGCCAACACTTACGCAGCCCAGCCTTCTAGCGAGATGATCCTCTTGTAATGCTGATTGGATGGTTTGCTTGATCACTCGCACGGTAATTGCAGTAAGCACTAGCCTGTTACAATACAGCATTGTAGCCCTTGCCGCTACAATACCGGCCCAAAAATAATCGTGTAATTAGCTGCGAAAGACACTCCCGCTTTTGCCCTTTCCTAACGAAGCGCTATGGAACCTCTATCACGTGACGTAGGACAATCTTTGACATACGATACTTTCCAATATGTGTCATTAGAAATCGAAAACGTTTTTTGTTTTTTTTTTTTTTTTTTTTTTTGCTTAATTAACTCAACTCTTCACTGACAGTATTATAGATAGTGTACATCATTATGACTACCGCAAACATTCATATGAGTTACGAAGCTCGAGTAGCGCTTGTTTGCTTTCCAATTTATGTAATTAATTTTTTCTTCTTATCCCCTCCAAACACTGAGTCGAATTTTCTCGTTGAATGTTTTTGTGTTCTTTTGTACCAATCAAATCCTAGAGGTGGTGTAATTCAGATAAATGAAACTTTTAGACTCCTTTATTATTGTTTTTTTTCGGTATTCTTTTATCGTGACCATTGCTGCCCTGGCACTATCTTTTCCTTAATGAACATGATGACGTTTCTTTTAAGTTCAAAACCTAGCGTAACATGCCGCCATCTAAACCGAGGGGAATAGGTCGACGGCTCAAGAACAATGAAACAGGACGTGGCCAAAAATTTGATCACTGCGGCTTCCAAAGTAGTGATGACGCATTCGAACGACAGGAACTAAACTCTAGCAACTAACAGTAAATATTAATAAAAGTATACACCGGTCCAGCTATTGACAGGGTTTTTGGGAGTTTCTTCACAACGAAACGCGGTTCCGAATGCTAAAAAATCAAAGCCAAACACCCAACCCAATTCCAATTAGGGTGAAACGATATTTTCTTCCCTTGTCTTTCGAGCGCACGTTCCGACATGAGGAACTCCTCTTCCGACACAGGAGCTATGAAAAGATTTCAAGCCGGAAGATGATTTTGGAATATCCTTTATTTTATTCCATTTCTCTCTCTCTCTCTTTCTCTCTCTTTCTCTTTTTCTCACTTTATCTCTCTCTCTCTTTCTCTCTCTCTTTCTCTCTCTCTCTCTCTAGGGCTGGTTGATCTTTCATGTGAGTGCCATTCACCGCAGTAGCATACCACATGCTACTATATTGCGAATGAAATGTTCTAGCTTCATGCTCGCCCATTTGAAACTTGGTGATGAGCCATCTATCTTTTCCATTTTATGAGTGTGTGAAATATGATTGATTATGATTCTAAGCAAGAATGATCGGTGCATTACAAACAAACTCGTAACAGATATCATGAACAAAGCCGAACGGAATTAATATGTGAATACTATTTGTATGCATATAGGTGTCGGACACAGATTAACTTCACCACTGTTGGTATTGACAAAAGTTTTGCTCTGGCACGAAACAGTAACATTGACTAATTTCAAACTAGTTGTAGAATTTGTTTCATCAAACTTTAGATAGACACTTATAACTAGCTCCGTTTGAAAGGTTCACTATCTTCGATTTGAAATGTTTTATACCAAACAGGCTCAACTTGCAGCTCGAAAAAGTTTGGCAGATACGGCGAAGCAGTTTAACTTTATCGAACTGGTATTCAAATATCAACACACCCAGTCACGTGCGATTCAATACATATTTTTAAAATGCTCGATAAACCAAACGCCAATGCTTAACGTAACAAATGCAAAAGCGCTTCCAACGTTGTTCGTTTTTGAATCCCCAGGAAATTGTTAACATTTTTCCTATACTGTACCATGTCAGAAGCATCTTGAATCCCTATTACATGCTCGTCGCGCAACGTTCTTTTTATTACCATATTTTCCGTCCATCGTCTTATACTAGAAAATTAATGAAGCATGCGTATTGATAACGCTTATAGAAACTGATTTCCTTCTGGTTCGCTTTTTTCCGTTCAATAAACCCAACGGCTCCCGAAAGCTAGAGAAGAAGGGTGTGTATGTTTACTTTACCACACCGTGCCATATTCTGCGTCGCTCCCAGATAGGCAAGGGATGTGCCATTGAAGCAGCATAAAAACAAAAGTAAAGAATATGGAACAACACTGCGTGTCGGGAAGGAAGCAAAACAGTGCTCCAAAGAAGTACCCACTGTACCACTTTCTAGTGTTTCCTTCTTTCGAGCATATAGATAGTATCGCGAACACTGTTTTCGGAACAGACACCGCTAATGTGAGATGATTGCATGTACCGCAATAAACTTCACAAGCACAATCACAAACTAAATCAAAAGTATTGAAATAATGTGCTGTATGTTGGACTGTCTGATAGAATAGAAGGACACTTTTAATTTACAATTTAGTGTACTATTGCACCATTCTACCGAAATAGAACGTATTACACCTTCGTTATTTTCACGATTTTCAACCTCCCGGTGACAATACTTTCTGGAGATCACGGTTTTGATTTCTCTGCCGTTTGAAAAATGATAAATAAGCATACATGGTCTCCCTATCGTAGTATTTTCCGGATTGCGCGTGAAGTGTTATGATAACAGTAGTACCAGATGACAGCTAACCTCGGCAAAGCAACGGTTGGACGAGTGAATTAAATAACATTTAAATATGCAAAGGCACGTTTTCATTTGTTGCTGGCAAATAATATGCAATCCGGTAGCACGGTTTGTGAACATTATCCAACGCAACCTTGCTCGATTCCCGCAGCCAAACGTGGCCGAAAGTGTAATTTTCCACCACTCGGAAAACTGTCGCACCGTGTTTCGGATGAGTGGCAAAAAGAGAGCTGAACCGTACAGATTGAATAATGATAGAGTGGAGAAAAAAAGATGAAGAAGATGGATTGCCGCTGATGTCAATGAATGTTGTTTATTTTCAAGTTTTTACGGTTTTCTGGCATTATGCAAAGACCGAGTGGTTTTCCTAGCTGCGCTCCCTTCGTTACAAAGCGGATGGCTTCTCTATCTCAGCTTCATCACTGCTCGCTTCTCACAAAGGGTTACTGCAAAGGGATGTCGCTATTCGATGACATACTTACCGTTTGTGTCCTTTTCCCGATCCTTTTCACCTCAAACCTCGAGACCTCAAACACCTCTTTGTTTCAATCAAATTTTCCAAATCCTTCAACCCCAATTTGCATTATATGTTGGCGGATGAAAAGCAAGCGTAACATTGTATCCTATTTCCTGGGACACTACACCTACATCCATAGCATCGAGCGGTGATAGCGTTGTGTAAGTTTGGATTGTGTACATCTATACCTATAAAATATGAACCGGCAACTAGTACGACCGATTTGGAAGAACGGTCTAGTGATTCGTAGAGCAATCGGTTCTCTGTGAACCTCAAAAAACGCCTTTTAGATTTAGATAATGATTTTTCAACCAGCGATCCAGCGATAAACACTTCTTCCATCATATTTAATATCCTTCTTAAATGAAACAACTTAGTCAGCCGAACATATAAATTTGTCATTCTTACTTTTACATAGATATTTAATTACTATCAAATGTGTGTCACACGTAATAAATTATAAAATTCATTATTACATTTTCAAATTGTAGTCTCGAACAACATTTTACGCCATTAATCTAGAGGAACAATTTAAACATCCTCTCAAGAAAATACCTCGATAAGAATTGGCACAATTTTCACCTGTTCTACCTCCTCCTCGTTACTTGCTCACTTTTCCCAAACCTTCTCTCACCGTATGCACCTTCCAGTATATTTTATTTTCTCTACCAGGTCACGTGTTTCAAATTCCTGTGCTACTCAGGCGCAACACAATTACACAAATTTTCCAGATCTTACGACTTTTCTCTGTCGCCGGTGTTGAAGGAAAAGCGCTTCGATTTGATTTATTGTTATGTTGAACGTATCTCGGTGCTTGCCATTTGGTATTGGTTTTATCAACCTGCTGGGATGAGATGCTGTGTATCCTACAACTTACGAAGTACCCGAACCAATAACAGCAAATGCGACATAATTTACTGCGTTTTATGAAGGCGAATATTTTCTCACCGTGTACCACCGCCACGCAGAGATGGATGTGCCTCGATGTAGCGTGTAAGTTACAATGCTCGAGTGTTTGCCTCCGTTCAGTCCGGGAATGATAGAAAAATAAATAAATGAATCAGAAACACATTTATTAATAGAGTTCGTGCTTGTGCGTGGGTACAGATTTGGGAGAGCACTGGCCCTTAATTATTTCATTATTGGACAAACGTAATAACACAGTTGCAACAACCAATCTATATCTCAGCATCTATTCGGATTTTATCATACCATGCGTATAATGGGGCACTTTTTGTGTTGGATTGAATCTATAGTTCCGTGTACTCATGTTATGACGTGTCCGTAGAAAATTTATCGTTTCAATTAATTTCACTAAAAGAGATCATCTGGACTCAATAAAAATTTCTCGTTTGCCCCTCCGCTTAAATCTTCAACGGCCCACGGTGGTGTTCAGTGTGCGGAATAAACAGTCGAGAATGCCTATCACCTGTCTAGCCCTCGTAAATCAACAATAATTTCGATGTTCCCGGCATCGAACATTCTCATATTGTGGAAGTTAACTGCAACGATGGAAAAAGACGGGCTGCACGAGAGAACAGTAAAGCGTTTATTTTCCATTTTTGAGCTTTCAAGGAAACAACTCCCAAGCTGGGTGCAGTACATACAACTTGAAAAGAAGTGAATACTTCTGATCGCACTGCGTCCTGTTTTGTGATTCGTAGCGCGAACGCCAAGCAAACAATCAAATTAACAAATGCTTTTAAGTCATTAATTTATTGAAATTTATTTATTTCTCCATAACGATGCGTAAATTGGGGCTTCAGGACTGCACTGTAAGCATGACATGGGAGAGGTGAGTACGTCAGATTCGAGGACTAAAGGATTTCGAGAACGATGACAACAGCGAAAGGCAACAAATCCGACTCACCAGCTCACCATACCATCATCCATCCAATTTGAACGTTGTGATCTTGTCTAAGCAAACAATCATCGCATAAATATCCATTTCATTATGATTGCTTTTGCAATCGATGACGCTGACAGTGTTGTCCACAAGAGTGGGTGCGTATCCTATGCACGGAACCGCACATGAATGAAAAGATAGTGGTCAATCCAGGAACGTCGAATGCATTTACGTTGCCACTAAGCGTACACACGCACGGCACACGTACAGTTTGTACAGCGTATCCAGACCATCCCAATTGAAACGCCCTCCGATGGTCTGTGTCCCCTGTTGTACCCGATGTACCCACTGACGATCCATTGTTTATTCACGAGAACACACACACACACACACACACGTTTGCCCAAATACATGGAGGAACTGTACACATAACACTCTTACAAGTCTCGGCTCTATTCATTGGCAATGCGAAGATGCTGCCATACCGATGTTCTATTTCGATAGCCACTCGCGTGTTGTCAGACGTAACCAGATATCGCTGCATTAGTTGGATTTGTTTTGTATAAATGCATTTCGATTTCACCCACAGTGGTATGCATTGTTTCCCCACCCGTGTTGTTATTGTACGTTTTTCCCAATTTCCCCCACAGCTATCGAAGTTTATTATGAAAGGAAATAAAAATATATCATCACCATATCGACTTACCGTAGCTAGCTTGCATGTGTGCCGGAATCACGTGCAAGGATCTGGTATTTGCACAAATAATGAACATTTCAAACAATGCAGTGATAAACAGAATCCCTTTGCTTCCGTCTTAAACCCCTTGTCCTGTATAGTGCCATTGTTTGCCCGCGTCTGCCCTTTCTTTGACGATGTAAAGGTAGTAAAGAGTGTTATTGATCATAAACCACCACCATAGATTTTCCCAATTGACGGGTGTAATCTGCATTACTTTGTTAGCATATTTCAAGGCTTATAGAACAATTGTGTAGCTAAATGGTATGATTTTTGAGTATGTATAACACCCAAGCCTGTCTGACCTGAAATGAAAAACAGTCGATTCAATCATCCACAACACAGTGGCCAAACAGTTCGAGTTTTGGGTTTACTCTTGCTGTCCGTAACCCGTTATTCCGTCTTTGATTTGGAAGACAGCCGTTGCTCATATACTATTTATCACGAAAAGTTTAAACTACTACATAAGACAATAACTTGATCATGCAAAGAATTCTATCCGTCCTAGACATAAGTATCCGTTACTTCTTTCTTCTGGTTGACACCCTAGAATCCGAACCGAGACCATTTGTGTGCGGTTTGATTATTCCACAAAATTTACTCCTTTTAAAGTGTACTTTTACAAATGTGGTGAGACACCATTAGAACTTACGTCGGATCAGGTAGGCTGCTGAAGAACAATTTTACGGTTCCCTATTGCCTTTTCTTCTGGCTAACCCTTCGCGGTTGGACGAGTGAATTAAATAACATTTAAATATGCAAAGGCACGTTTTCATTTGTTGCTGGCAAATAATATGCAATCCGGTAGCACGGTTTGTGAACATTATCCAACGCAACCTTGCTCGATTCCCGCAGCCAAACGTGGCCGAAAGTGTAATTTTCCACCACTCGGAAAACTGTCGCACCGTGTTTCGGATGAGTGGCAAAAAGAGCGCTGAACCGTACAGATTGAATAATGATAGAGTGGAGAAAAAAAGATGAAGAAGATGGATTGCCGCTGATGTCAATGAATGTTGTTTATTTTCAAGTTTTTACGGTTTTCTGGCATTATGCAAAGACCGAGTGGTTTTCCTAGCTGCGCTCCCTTCGTTACAAAGCGGATGGCTTCTCTATCTCAGCTTCATCACTGCTCGCTTCTCACAAAGGGTTACTGCAAAGGGATGTCGCTATTCGATGACATACTTACCGTTTGTGTCCTTTTCCCGATCCTTTTCACCTCAAACCTCGAGACCTCAAACACCTCTTTGTTTCAATCAAATTTTCCAAATCCTTCAACCCCAATTTGCATTATATGTTGGCGGATGAAAAGCAAGCGTAACATTGTATCCTATTTCCTGGGACACTACACCTACATCCATAGCATCGAGCGGTGATAGCGTTGTGTAAGTTTGGATTGTGTACATCTATACCTATAAAATATGAACCGGCAACTAGTACGACCGATTTGGAAGAACGGTCTAGTGATTCGTAGAGCAATCGGTTCTCTGTGAACCTCAAAAAACGCCTTTTAGATTTAGATAATGATTTTTCAACCAGCGATCCAGCGATAAACACTTCTTCCATCATATTTAATATCCTTCTTAAATGAAACAACTTAGTCAGCCGAACATATAAATTTGTCATTCTTACTTTTACATAGATATTTAATTACTATCAAATGTGTGTCACACGTAATAAATTATAAAATTCATTATTACATTTCCAAATTGTAGTCTCGAACAACATTTTACGCCATTAATCTAGAGGAACAATTTAAACATCCTCTCAAGAAAATACCTCGATAAGAATTGGCACAATTTTCACCTGTTCTACCTCCTCCTCGTTACTTGCTCACTTTTCCCAAACCTTCTCTCACCGTATGCACCTTCCAGTATATTTTATTTTCTCTACCAGGTCACGTGTTTCAAATTCCTGTGCTACTCAGGCGCAACACAATTACACAAATTTTCCAGATCTTACGACTTTTCTCTGTCGCCGGTGTTGAAGGAAAAGCGCTTCGATTTGATTTATTGTTATGTTGAACGTATCTCGGTGCTTGCCATTTGGTATTGGTTTTATCAACCTGCTGGGATGAGATGCTGTGTATCCTACAACTTACGAAGTAGCCGAACCAATAACAGCAAATGCGACATAATTTACTGCGTTTTATGAAGGCGAATATTTTCTCACCGTGTACCACCGCCACGCAGAGATGGATGTGCCTCGATGTAGCGTGTAAGTTACAATGCTCGAGTGTTTGCCTCCGTTCAGTCCGGGAATGATAGAAAAATAAATAAATGAATCAGAAACACATTTATTAATAGAGTTCGTGCTTGTGCGTGGGTACAGATTTGGGAGAGCACTGGCCCTTAATTATTTCATTATTGGACAAACGTAATAACACAGTTGCAACAACCAATCTATATCTCAGCATCTATTCGGATTTTATCATACCATGCGTATAATGGGGCACTTTTTGTGTTGGATTGAATCTATAGTTCCGTGTACTCATGTTATGACGTGTCCGTAGAAAATTTATCGTTTCAATTAATTTCACTAAAAGAGATCATCTGGACTCAATAAAAATTTCTCGTTTGCCCCTCCGCTTAAATCTTCAACGGCCCACGGTGGTGTTCAGTGTGCGGAATAAACAGTCGAGAATGCCTATCACATGTCTAGCCCTAGTAAATCAACGATAATTTCGATGTTCCCGGCATCGAACATTCTCATATTGTGGAAGTTAACTGCAACGATGGAAAAAGACGGGCTGCACGAGAGAACAGTAAAGCGTTTATTTTCCATTTTTGAGCTTTCAAGGAAACAACTCCCAAGCTGGGTGCAGTACATACCATAAACCACGAACAATAATTTGACTCTAGCTGAGCAGGAAAGATACAACTTGAAAAGAAGTGAATACTTCTGATCGCACTGCGTCCTGTTTTGTGATTCGTAGCGCGAACGCCAAGCAAACAATCAAATTAACAAATGCTTTTAAGTCATTAATTTATTGAAATTTATTTATTTCTCCATAACGATGCGTAAATTGGGGCTTCAGGACTGCACTGTAAGCATGACATGGGAGAGGTGAGTACGTCAGATTCGAGGACTAAAGGATTTCGAGAACGATGACAACAGCGAAAGGCAACAAATCCGACTCACCAGCTCACCATACCATCATCCATCCAATTTGAACGTTGTGATCTTGTCTAAGCAAACAATCATCGCATAAATATCCATTTCATTATGATTGCTTTTGCAATCGATGACGCTGACAGTGTTGTCCACAAGAGTGGGTGCGTATCCTATGCACGGAACCGCACATGAATGAAAAGATAGTGGTCAATCCAGGAACGTCGAATGCATTTACGTTGCCACTAAGCGTACACACGCACGGCACACGTACAGTTTGTACAGCGTATCCAGACCATCCCAATTGAAACGCCCTCCGATGGTCTCTGTCCCCTGTTGTACCCGATGTACCCACTGACGATCCATTGTTTATTCACGAGAACACACACACACACACACACACACACGTTT
>KZ062572.1:105294-132550 GCA_002091835.1 Anopheles maculatus | reverse complement strand
AAAAAAAAAGCCAACTGTCAGTAAGAAAACATATTTCAAAGGTAATAATACAATCACGAAACGGTGTTGGGCAGACACTAAAAACTGTCAATGCTCTAAAGAAGGATAATCGAGTGGGTATGGCCGGAACCTAATTGCGAACCCCATAGAACCTTCCAGCCCATCAGTTTCGTTAGCGTTCGCCCGGCAAGGCCCTTCCGGAATGTGTTCGGGCGGACCTGCGGATAGCTTTAGGGACGGTGGAATCCATTACACAGTGTAAATGAGGTTTTGCTCTCAAGAGAAATAAGATAAGCCTGGTCGACGGTACCGGTGCAATCCTACGTTCACCAGTGCTTGCGACGAGTGCTCCAAAATGAGCTTTGCGTCGAACGACACAAACATTTTTGGCCACGAGTACTTTAACGCTGTATCGCCGACGGTACAACGCCCGCGTGCGTCTGCGTGTGTTCCTCTTGCTGTGTTTCCTTTTTGCAGTCTTTATCGCTGCTTACCTAAGCAGAAGTGTTTACGCTCACAGACAACCCACCGTAGGGATAGGATATTGGGGATAGGATCAACGCTATGGTAGCGAAAACTAATCGAACGAGAAAAATGGCATTGCTTTTTTGTGGTGGTAGAAGCGCTAGAAGGATGATGGTGGTGGTGGTGGTGGTGCCGGTTTTCTCAGCTGTTAATATTGGTGCTACTTCGGTGCTACACCTCGGTCTGCAGGTCCCGGTCGTGATTTTGCGTGTTCCCGTGGTACGGCGCAAATACAACAGGCACCATCATAAATTTGGTCATTCTAGTGGGCTTCGGCGAATGTGTACAAATAAATAAAGCACAGTACGTATCCCAATTAGGGGTTTTCCGTACACGGTGCGTTGCGAAGTATGTACGCCCTGCGTAACAGGCAGAAGAATTGGCGATTGAAAAACAAAACAAAAAACATTGGCGGCAAGCCTAGTCCGCTTGTTTGCGAGCGTTCTTCATATCTTGTACTGACCGGGGTTTGTGATGATGGGTTCGTATATTGCGGCTGTGCCGAGGAATGGCATCGAGTACTTCATTATCGTCGTTACAGCTTTACGACAATAAGCTCCGGTAAGGGTATGGTGAGGATTGTAATTATTTTATGGGTTGAACTGCATTATGTGTTTCCTTTTTGTAACACACAACCATTTGCGTTCATGAGTTATAGATTTAAATCTGTGATAAACATTGTAAAGACCTAAGTGATTTGTAGTTGTAAATGTGTACACTACAATGTGTTTTTATATCATCAAAATATTAACCAAAGTAAGTTTTTCGTCTAGCACTGGAAAGGATCATCCGAGACTTTGACGAGACTATGAGTTTCTCTAGATCTGACATGGACACATGACATGAACATCTCCTATGTCGCAGAATCTCACCAAAGGAACGAGCGGACGGCACAAATTCTCCAGTAGGAGATTAACGAGCTAAAAGTCAAAATAATGGTGGCATCACCAGTAGCCCTTGGATGAACCTTGCAAGTAATCCAAAATTTCATCTATTTGAGGTTCTGCAAAAGTCTGCACCGACAACAACATAGATATGGGACAGACTGTGAACTACCTGCCTCAACAACTGTAGCTCGAGGACACGTCTCCATTCTGAACTGTGTAGAACATTTAATGTCTCAGTACACACATACGCCTCTAAGACGAAGGACTCTTTCCAAAACTGATGAACTCCTCCTAGTTCTGTTCTCCAATTGTGTCAAAGAGGAAGCTAAAGAATACTGATGTGCGAGGTGTCTTTGCTTGCTATAATCAGTGGCCTGCTATTCTAAACTTTTCTTTGCATACTTTTAGGCGCCAGAATAGCACCAGTTGGTTATCGCTTACATGTTTTGAGGTTTGATTTTGTTTGATTACAATTTTATACATCACATCACTTACCAATTAAAAGGGACATAAGCTAGAGTAAAGAAGAAAACAAACATTTTTTGCGAAAAATCGTGGCAAACGTTGAACAGCAACTGAAGCAACCGTTCGGTTCGAATCGATAGAACTAATCAATTTGCCACGAGAGAAACAAAAAAAATCACAGAAAATAAATATTTTCCTACTACAGCAAGCACCACACACTCGGAAGTCTGCCAGCAATATTTAGCAACTTCGGCGTCTGTGTCACTCACAACATGCAGCCCACAGTTAGTCCGACGGGACGGGATGATGGGATTTCGATTCGTTGCTTTCTCGCCGGGCTGGCGTAATTAGATTTTACGATCTTGATTGCTGTTACGATGGTGGTACACATTTACACGCCGAGCGACTCATACACTTCAATTAACCATTTGATTAAATCATGTGCTGGAAAGCTCTTCCTAGTTTTAACTGTCATCGACGTGTGGTGTGTGACGTTTGTTTGCAAGTTTCACTGATGCGCCTTTCGTTAGGCAACGCGCACCACACAGATAGTTTAACGGGTGCAGTTTGCATGGTGGCCGAAAGCATCTCGATACCTTGGTCGTGAGTGTAGCGGTAAATTATAGTTATTATAGCAACGTTATAGCATACACACAGTTCGCGCCGTGTGTGTGTGTGTCGGATATTTTTTTGCTTCTTCTATCCGTTTCAATTAACTACCCGGAACGACGTTCCACTGTTCCGGAATTCGTTCTCTGGTTAGACTTCCGAAAAATTTTCGTAACCGTGTTGGCACCGTCAGCCGGAAAACTCGTTTCGATTCGGTCATTATTTTGGCGCAATACTTCTTTGACAAGGTGGGTTTTTGTTGTTGTTGGTTGTTTGCTGCGGTTTGTTGCTTTCTTCCCATTTCCTTTGCCGGTAGCCGGATAGCCTAACGGATAATCAACGACACGCGATGGATTGCGTTGCCCTACCATCTACATTCGCCGCCAGGGAAAGGTATGCAAGGAAAACTCATTTTCACGAAATTAGAATTAAATCGACTGGATAGCGCGCCGCGTTCCGAACCATTATTGGTATTCGCTGGACGTCCGGGAAGCATGTGTCGGTGCGAGCGGCTTGCGCGAACCTAAGGACACGTGTTGCGAGTCGCGCTGTCGGGTGAACTGCGGAAGTTTGCAGGTGGGCGTGACGGTGTGCTAGCTGTTCCCCAGCACCCGTAATCAATTTAATTACACCCAGTGTTCGCCGCGGTTTTCGATTCCGCTTTAGTGGATGGAAATTTATTCAGCCGCCCCATATCGGCTCCATCGATTGCTTGCAGCAATTTTCGAATTATCCGTTTGCGCAAACCAGTGGTCCTAGGGCGTTACTAGTGGTGTGAATTGCGTACGTAGCAGACGGACACTAGAGAACAGTATCAATGGTTTGCTGGTGATGCTATGATTGTGGAAACATTGTTCCACAAAGCTGAAGTCCTAACGAATTCTACATTCCTCAAGAACGTCTACCGTTAAAGCGTCCTGAATGGATACCACTACATGAGCCGCTTTCAACCGTGTATATCCTCCTATCAAGTACATACCGAGAGCTTATCAACCACTGATAGCACGCAACTTGAAGGAATTTCGCAACCCCTCCATAATACGTCAAACACGCTAGCAACCGACTTGACGTGAGCTTTGTTATACAATCTTTTCCATATTTTTCCTTTTTAAATACCAGCTTATGGTTCGTCACGTTGCAGACCATCCCCATAACGAGAGCAATTGTCCCCGTGGGATCGTCATGGGGCACCATTATGTGTAGAAAGCTTGTCACTGTTACCATTTTTAACGCAATGCTGAAAAACATGATCGTGACAGAGGTTCTATGCGGGAAGTTGGTAAACTGTTTCGTAGTTTTCTCTCTCTCTCCTTCGTTGTGCTAGCACGCCGAGAGCCACTCAAGCGAAAGGCAAACATTATCATCCGTTTGCTGTGAGATATACCGGGCACATATTTGCACGAACAGGTGTATCCGGGGAACAGACAAAGAAGGTGTTTATTTTTTGTGCTCAGTTAAATGCTTTTTTCTGCTATTATGTCTGTTGTTACCCTACAAATAGTAACAATCAAGTGACAATGTATTTGTAAAGCGAAAGAGAGAGTTTTTCCTTTGGGTTGCACAATATAATGGAGCCTATTATGGCTTAAGCTTGAAAAATCTGTAAATTTTAAGTCAACCTTGTGTCAAACAGTCGAGCAGTGCTACTCACTGGAACGGTACAGGTAATCTCATCCCGAAGCGTTTGACAACTGACATACCATTTTGACATTTGGTGCGCTAATTGCATCACAAACTTAATTAATTTTTACAGAATATTTGGGTAAAAGACTCGAGAAGACTCTACCTTAGAATAATTGGTGTGCAGCACTGTGTTTTTGCAAAAAGTATTTTGCGTTTGGTCACCAATAGTTGAACTAGATTGTATCCAGTATCGTTGTCTAAGAATCGCATTGGGTTCATACAACCTTCAACCTACAACCCACACGATGTCGCTCGAAGTGATGTGTGGAGTGATGCCGCTACCGCTCCGTTTTGAGTTACTCTCCCATTGATTATTGAGAAATTAACATCATTGAGATGAGATAGGCTCTAAATGCAAAATCATGAAAACATATCATGATTTTGCCTCCCTACAGGTGCACCCTAGTACTCCAGAAAATATAAATCGTGCCAGCTAACCAGGGTCCTGTAGTTCTCAACTTACAGTAGACACCTCGTTGAGGGAGGAGATCCAGACTATCTTCGATAGTCTTCGCAGGACGACAATTCCCAGCATTTTTGTGGAAAAGTATGGTCATTTCAACAGAAAGCATTTTTATACTGACGGATCCTCATCAGAGCACGGCATCGGTTTTGGCGTATATAACATTGATTCCGAAGCATTTTTCCAACTACGCCAACCATGCTCAATATTATGTAGCGGAGCTCGTCGCAATCTTTTACGCCTTATCAATTATAAGTGCTTGCCCTGCAGATGAATATTTCATATTGTCGAAGCGCTTAAATCTGTGAAGGCTGTTAAGAGCCCAGACTACTTTGTGCAAGAAATTTTAAAGGTCCTAAGCTCGTTGTTTGAGAAATCGTTCCGAATATCTCTCGTTTGGTTGCCCTCTCATTGCGATATCCATGGCAATGAAAAGGCAGATCAATTGGCCAAAAAGGGTGCTTCGGAAGGGTCCTTTTTCGATAGGCTTATCCTACCTCACGAACACAGTCTCTCTGCATGGCTCGGTGGCAGAGTATGTGGGACACAGATGAGCTCGGGAGGTTTCTATATTCGATCACTCCCCGAGTTAGCTTGAAGCCCTGGTTCCATGGCATCTCTGGAGATCGTGCGTTCATTCGAATGATGTCTAGAATTAGGTCTACCCATTTCGCATTGGGCGCTCATCTCCAGCGTATAGGACAGGTCGACTCCAAAGCTTGTGGCTGTGGCCTCGGATACCACGACATAGATCATCTTCTATGGTCTTGTGTGGAGTACGACGGCCCTGCACGGCCCGCCTTGCTCGACGCAGTTGAGGGCATTGGAAGGATGCCTGAGGTTCCTATTCGGGATTTGCTGGGAGACGAAGACGAGACCTTCCAGAGGGTAATCTTTGTTTTTTGCCGAGCGAATGGCCTCTTAGTGTGATCTCCCCTCCCTTCTCCTACTGTTCTCCTACTGTTTGTCTGTCTATCATATGTGTTGTACCTCGCTTGTATAAATGGATGAACGAAAGGAAGAATGATTGCGTACGGTTTGTGATGGGTTTAGTACGGCACAGTTGCACCGACCAAAGCACTCGACAGGCGAGGCAGCAAGTAGCGACAAGGAGGCTACATGTAGAGCTCCAAGCTCCAGAACCTCGAGCTCGAGTCATGGACTACGGTAAAGACCCCCGCTTGAATCTGGACATCGCATACGGATTTTGGAATACTTGGCAACGAAGCGTCCGACTACACCCCGGATAAGGTGCCCGATACAGACCCCAGCCATGAACTGAACCTCGCATTAGGATGACGGAACAACTTGCAGCATAACAACCGAGCAAACCCGGGTTAAGGTGCCCTTTTACGGTTAGAAGGAGGAAATGTCTCCCAACTTATGTGAATTGTATTTTTGTAATTTAGAATAAGTCCTTATTTGTAATTTAGAATATGCAAAGCCAGGCCAGGCCGTTCTATATGGATAAAAAAAAACAATAGTTGAATAAATAAAATGTCTATTATTGCTTGAAATGGTTTCTGGACACCGTACAGCACATGAAAACCGAACTTTAATACTTATTTGAACAAACGGACTACTCTGAGAATAAGAATTAAATAAAAACTTCATGAGGAAGAAGACAGGGCTTAAATAACCAATTTAGTCTTATTTTCTTTCAATTTATCGAACCATTTTTTGCATACATTCGGGCGTTTATCGCATAGTGACGAAAATTACTCAAGCGAGTACCTTCCCGAGCCTTTTACCAACTTTTTTACCAGAGTGTTATTTAATTTAAAATGTTATTTACAACACTAGACCATCGGTAACATGAGCTAAACTTGCTGATGAACCTCAAGAAATATCCAAAACAAACCATCAAACAAAGGCATCCGTTCGAAAGAAGGTTAGCGCTGGCCAGTTTTGTCCGTCAGTATGTACGGAGCCACAAAACGTCAGAAAAACTAGCTTCGTTCATCAACGAGCGCAACGTTTTTAAGGTTACGTTTTAAAATCAACCACCGGGGAGGATTGGAAGCATCAAGTTGCTTCGCTTGATAACGCCAAAATCTGTCCCAAAATATAAAGCAAACCTTCGGCCGGTTCGTGTGCGTTATCCCCATTCACCTTCATCTTCATCTAATCAGCAGCAGCAGAAAGCATTTCAGTGTAAACAGTCCCAAGGTTTTTGGTTATTCATTTGGCAACGTGCCTTTATTGTTTCGGGGGCGTTTGTACGAGGGACTGGCGGGGGGAGAAGGGGGTAGGAGTAGGGGGTGAGATGTTCCATTCACTACTAGCATTCACTTTTTAACACTTAAATGTACCACCAACCAACATCGCAGTCATCGCTTTTGGTTCGGCACCGTAAAAAGGGTTCCCCCAAAGCCCTGTAATGTTTCCTAAGACTCCGGGAGCTGCTGGAGCTGGTCGAGCTAGTGGAGCTTTTATCTGGGTGGGGTAGGCACGTGGAAGGAGAGAGGGGTATGTACATTATCATTTGATTATAACCACCATTTGCTGGTTTTTTGTCGTGCTTTGGCAAATGGTCTCCCCAGCTGATATGAGCTTAGACGTCCGGACTCGCTCCGATGGGAAAGTACTTTAACAAATTTTTATTCCTACATTTGGTAAACACTTTCAACACAGTTTTTTTGTTGTTTGTTTGCTCAACTGTGGGTTAGCGAAAAACAAGGTTTTTACAAACAAAAAGTGAAAACACAAAAAACCGGCAAACAAACACATCGGGTGCGCTAGTTTGGTTTAGAGAGGTTTAGTTCGCGTAAGCCACTGGGATTCCCTTTATCACTCTGGACTCTCTCGCTCTCTTTCGCTCTCGGTGTTCGGAATGATTGCGGGGTTTTATCCATTTCCGGTTCCCAAGGGTGCGACAAATAAGCGGCAGCTTTTGCGAACGTTTCCCCGTTTTCGGCCGGGCGGAGATGGCATGGAAAATTGGGAAATCGGGCGAGCCGTATGTAATGAGTCGCGAATAGTGGAACAACATTCCACGTGTAATGTGAAATAACTGGAGCAAGAGAGAGAAAGAGAGAGAGAGAGAGTGTGTGTGCATGTGTGCGTGTGTGATGGAAATAGGTTTCGTAAAAGAAATGTATGAACCGAAGGAATGTTTTGTGGCGAGATACGAATGTCTCGGCGAAGGGCACCGTAAAACCTTTTTTTCTTTAACTCCCTCCCGACCAAACCATCTGGCTTTCCGGTTGTTTTCATCTAAATGGGTTGTACAGTATATGTGTGTGTGTGTTTTTCCTTCCTTTTCCTGTGTCCGTGTTTTTTTTTTCTATTGATTGCTTCAGATTTTGCCTGCAGCCGCATCAACACACTCAAGCAACCAACCATTAGGCCGTACGGTCGTACGAAAAAGGGATGGACCTGGCCGTGTTTGAGCTGTAGAAAATTAATTTTCTGAATCTAAAAGCCCAATTTGAGTGGCCCCTTCTGAGCGGTGGGGTTGCGGGTTTTGCTTTACGTCGGGGGAGAGTGGTGGCGGACGGTGGAGTCCCCGTACCGCTGCTGACAACCGAGCGCAACAGATTGTTTCGAATAGTTTCGCAAACAAACCGTTGCGGGCGCTCGTGAATGTTATGTAGGTCGGCAGTTTTAAACCATTGCAATGTTTCGGTGTCTTGGTGTTCGGATGATTTAGGGCGAGCCGGAACTGTAGCCTTAGGAAAAGAAGATTTATTTATTATGTCGCGAGATAGTTTTCCGTAGCTCGGCAGACAAACGCTTCGAGTGGACTTGTATGCGTAAATTGGCAATTGGCAAGCAATTGCGGGTGCTTTAATTATTTTCTAAAGTAAATCATCTAAAGTATGCACTCTTGTGCATTGGAGTAATATTGCAGGCTAAAGGAAAATAGTTTAATCTGTAGAGAGATTGATTGGCTAGTGTTGGGTCAAGTAGCTCTTTTCAAAGAGCGGAGCGGAGCGGTGAGCGAGAGCTAGCTCCGCATAGTGCGAATTGCGCTCCGAAGAGCGCAATGTGCGAAAAGCGCTCCGAAGACCGCGATGTGCGAAAAGCGCTCCGAAGAGCACAATGTGCGATGTGCGAAAAGTGCTCCGAAGAGCGCGATGTACAGTGGGCGAAATGCGCTCAGAAGAGCGCGGTGTGCGAATAGCACTAGAAGGTTGCATCCGACACCCCGGTCCCGTGTTGTCCAACGTGACTCCGGAGCATCAGCGTACAACCTGATGCCCTAGGAATGTCACATACAGCAGGGCACCGTGGAGCAAGCAGCCGATGGGAAGTTCTACTGGACGACGAGCCAGCAAGCAGTCTTAAACCTTAAACCTAAACATTAGAATAAATGTTTTACCACCATACCTAATTGTGTTACTCATTGGCCTATTCATAATTGTATATCGCTATTAGATACGATGGAAGGAGCCTGTCGAGCTATGTATATACTTATTAAATATACATAGCTCGACAGGGTCCTTCTAGTGCTATTCGTACACCGCGCATCTCGCTCTTCTGAGCGCTTTTCGCTCATCGCACATCGCGCTCTTCGGAGCGCTTTTCGCTCATCGCACATCACGCTCTTCGTAGCTTTTCGCACAGTGCGGAGCTACCTGATTTGTTGTAAGGAGCGCACTGTGCGCGCTCAGTAAGGTGAGCGGAGCGATTAAGGTAGCTCTTTCGCTCACGACACAACACTAATTGCGGCAAAGGTAGTAAACAATCAAACAAAGTAAGTTGATAATAAGCAATAAGTTGATATTATTGACGGCTTGTCAGTGTTTCGTGTTTTAATATTCACCAAGGTAAAGTCAATCCAACACCCGGATACGGTTTCAAACTTCCCAAAACCATAAAGAAAAACTTGAACACCAAGCGAGAACACAGAAAAACGGCTAGATAAAACGTCTTCATCTTGTGTTCCGGCGCGAGAATGCGCTGTTTTCTAGCAGCACAAAATTCGACGAGGAGAACAAACTCTGAATAAATAAATTGAATGTCTCACGCGGGGATTCCGGTGTTGATTTCTTAATGTTTCGGGCACCATTTATTCATTTGCATAGCGAAGGACACAGGCGAAAAAAGAAAAGAAATGGCGCAACAAACAAACAGCAGCCACCGATAATGAACTTTTTTTTTTCGTTTCGTTTCGTTTGCTTCTTAATGGTTGTTGGTTTTCGGTATGGCGCTGGGAATAGGTCGATTGCCGGAGGGTAGAGTGCTATAGACATCATGATAACCATGACTGACCATGATGATAATGCTGATGGAATGAAATGGTTTGTTTTTTTTTTTTTTTATTTTGTTTTTTGGGCCGCTCTTAACTGGATGAACACAAACTTGGATGAACAAAAATCGAGAGATGAATAATGCCGCAAATGTTACTTGGGGGAATATTCGTATTTTCCGCAGCAAATGTCAATATGAGTTTTGTTTTGTTTGCGAAACTTTTAACATAAAATTTATGGCGTGTTTGACTTTAAAGTCAAAGCATACCAAAACAAAACAAAAAAACCAACCTTAAAATGCGACTCTACAAAAGGTGTTAAAGACCAAGTGATTACCGTCAACGTCAGCGTCAGGCAATGATGCAAACTAGAGATGTGTACACTGAGTAAGAGTGAGTGAGTAAGTTAAATACCGCAAGTGAAAGTATGGTTTCAAATCAGCAAAAAGAGTTTATTTCACTCTTTATACTAACTCACTCTTTATACTTACTCACTCACTCTCTGTGCCGACTTCTAACTCACTCTTTTCGGTTTATACTCACTCACTCACTCTTTTCGGTTTTAACTCACTTTTTTCATATTATAATTACTCTTTTCTAATACGAAAAGAGTGAGTTGAAACCGAAAAGAGTAATTATAGTATGAAAAGAGTGAGTTAAAACCGAAAAGAGTAATTATAGTATGAAAAGAGTGAGTTAAAACCGAAAAGAGTAATTATAGTATGAAAAGAGTGAGTTAAAACCGAAAAGAGTAATTATAGTATGAAAAGAGTGAGTTAAAACCGAAAAGAGTAATTATAGTATGCAAAGAGTGAGTTAAAACCGAAAAGAGTAATTATAGTATGAAAAGAGTGAGTTAAAACCGAAAAGAGTAATTAAAGTATGAAAAGAGTGAGTTAAAACCGAAAAGAGTAATTATAGTATGAAAAGAGTGAGTTAAAACCGAAAAGAGTAATTATAGTATGAAAAGAGTGAGTTAAAACCGAAAAGAGTAATTATAGTATGAAAAGAGTTAGTTAAAACCGAAAAGAGTAATTATAGTATGAAAAGAGTGAGTGAGTAAGTATAAACCGAAAAGAGTGAGTTAAAGGTCGGAACAGAGAGTGAGTGAGTGAGTGAGTATAAACCGAAAAAAGTGAGTTAGAAGTCGGCACAGAAAGTGATTATAAACAGGATATTAATTTTTTTTTACAAAATTATTTTTCAATGAATCTTTCAAGAGTGAGTTAAGGATTTAAATCGTTTTAGTTACTCTTTTGCTATGATTTAAATCACCGAAAAGAGTGAGTATTCTCATCTCTAATGCAAACCCTGAAAGCGAGTACCAATTAGGTGAACAATTATTTTCAACTATTCATTACATGACCCCAGTTTTTCTTCACCTTTACCCAGCGGAACCGTCAACAATTGAAACCAACATCGAACAGCATGTTGATTAATTTTCCTCACCATCGCATGAACAGCTCGTTCAGGCTCTGAAACTATTTACATTTCGTTCGAGCGTTTCAGTGTGTGTTGCTAGATGAGTGGCGTGAGGTTGGGTGTAGCTTACCGTCAAGCCGTGATCGATCCGATCATTAGTTGCAATCAAGAGCAATAAAATCGAACTCGATGCCGCAAGGACCGCATCAGGAAAATTTTGCACGGCACGTTTGCGCCGTAAGCCGATTGTGACTATCCGGTTACAGTTGCTGCAACTTACCGGTTGCTGTTGACACCGGATCGGTATTGTTTGCTCGTTTGCTTGTTTGGAGTTGAGACTTAAGGCCTCGGAACGCTTCCTCTCTTCCAGCACACCCGTGACGGTGGCTGGAGAAAATGCAAACCCTTACGGCGATGAGAGTCCTCGGTAGCAGTCGGTAGCATTTGCTTTGAGCGCTGCCGATTCCCTTCTTTATTTGACGTTCGTGCTGGTAAGCGTCATTAATCATTTAACCTTTATTGTTTGTTGGATTTACATACGAGAGCAGTAGTTTGTAATCGATGACAGGACGCTTCAATATGAGGTAGAGATGCGACATCAGTCAAACAGTCAAAGTTTAGCGAAGGGTTCGCAATTCTTCAAAGCAATCCTCAGCTATTCAGTTTCGTCTTTATTTAGTTGCCGGCGAGCATCACTTACCTTGCTTCCACGTTGGTGCGTTCTGCACGGCCCTGATGTCATGCCGGAGACTGTTGATTGGTGATTGGTGAGCCTTCTTCTTCTTGGGAGGTCGTTGTTGGGTTTCGGAGTCGTTGGATGGTTGATTGGTGGTAGTGTGACAACATTTCTTTCGCTGCCCACTATTCCACTCGCTTGCTTCGTGTTAACGGGCAGAGCTTTTCACAGCCACAACGTATTCTTTGTGCGTATCGCATTACCAATGCAATCTGTCATTCTGCTTGCACGGCCATACTGGATATAGGAGCGGTACCACTCGTCACAACAGAATGTTTCTTTACAAATTTCCACGGAGAACGAAACAAAACAAAAATGGCAGCCATTTTGATGCACCTGCACACGGTTCGATTTGCCCTCGTTCCAGACCCTGCTCTGACGTACCACTACCCACGCACACTGGCTTGTTACAGCGTACATATACACAGAAGCGCACACAAACACGCACACACTCACACACCTAGAGCGATGCCCACACAAAAACACACGCGAAAAAAAAAATACAACAACAACAATCGGACACTGGGCATCAAGGGTCGGGCGTGTAGGAAAAACTGGAGCTAAATAGCGACATCGTCATTATAATGGCGGGCAGGGCAGAGCGATCCGCGATCGCTCACTAACAGGCGTATCCGCATCGGGGGTAGCTGGTAGAATGGATGCGAACTTACACGAGCTGGTGCGGTCGGAAGCGACGGTAAGCGACGCCCAGCGCCAATAAAGCACCGGCAAGCGCTACGGCCGAGCGGCTGCGCACCGGCACCGAATGGAAGCTGTTTTGTGCGGCGCCAGAGTTGCCGAATGCAGCCATACCGCTCATCGATGGCTGGGGTGATGTTTGATCGTTCCGCTCAATGTCGACTGCAAGTAAAGACGATCAAGCGGGGTTAGTAATTTGTCCTTCAAACTCAACCATAAACCATAATGAATAACGTAAACAAGAGAGCGGGGGATAAACTCGAAACCAAAACACTAAAAACTAGCTCCAATTATCTCGAACGCAAAGTCTTGAGAGTAGACGTCAAATTATCCAAAGCTCTTTCGACGAACTGTTTAAAAAAACCGCAAATAAGAAACAATACACTTCCCCCCCGGACACACACACAAACACACGAGTCTCTGCCAGCATTTTAGGGGCTCGATCGGTTTTATCGTCTGTACTTGCTTCCCCAAGTGAGGCAGATAAGGACAGCTGCTAACTAGTGCTGCAACAAAGATTGCTTCTTTTTTTTGCGTCCGGCCGGGAGTTGGTGAAGTAATTTTATCGCTTGCAAAGAGTTTCATGCTACACCCTGTGTGTCCAGGTACCGTGCACACGGGTAATGATGGCCGGAAGCAATCGATGCTGATAGAAGGGATGCCAACCTTGAGCGACGGTGTGATGGGCCCATACCAGGTACATTTAGTTCGCCGCAAGTTCTTGCAGAACTTTGATGCGAGCGGTAATTACTGCACCGCTCTGTTGTCGGTGTGCACCGAACTAGGTCGTGCGAAGCTTCCGTATCGACGACGGAAAAGAAAATGGAAGTTAAATACTGGTGGGTTTTTTGTTGTTGGTGGAATGTAGAGAAAGTAAAGCTCGTAAGAGACTTCTGAGCAGCGAATAGTTTTAATGGTTTGGAACGTGAGAAATTCATTCATTTAGTATATTACTGTACACTACCATTTACGGGTTTTTTTTTTTATTGCTCGACTGATTACTATCGCAGAGAGCTACTAGTTCACCTGGATCGGCTAACGCAGTGATATCATATTCTGTTGCATATAACACCGACGAGAAGGAATGAGTTGAATTTCTTTAATGGTTTGTGCTATTTAGTCACGGCTAATTGGAATAGCGCGGGACACAATTTTGATGGTATAGTGTTATCCTCTTCTTGCAAAGTATCGATTTTCTTGCGTCACGTTGTACATTCTTGTTGGAACAACACATCGTTCAAATCCATATTGAATAGATTGAGCCACTAGAGCTTGATCAGCGAGCAAAGTCGTCGTTTGTTGACGAGCCAACCTTAAAATTTACATCAAACAGTGACTTTCTGGAGATAGAGAGAGATATATGGAAGTTCTCGTGTGGAAGTTCATCAAATGTAGTGTATGTTAAAAACCTAATCTTCAGACACACATCTCGGTCAAATAGATCATATATCGGTGCATAGTCTGCCAGTGTCAGGTTTTATAAAGTTTAAGTTAAGCGAGAGGTAACGTTCTTGTGTTCGTCATCGTGTGTTTTCTACCTAACTTTTACGTACCGAGCAGATATGCTAGGTAGATATGGGGTGCAGAGCAGTTCCCTCGAATCTCTCGCATCCATTCGGCAGGACTACAGTTTTATACTAAATAGCTGCACGTATTGTTCGATGATGTAATTTTTCAAGAAAATTTTTAATCCCATACTGCATATAAAATACTATCAAACTTTGTGTTATTAGTTTCAATAATATGAAACAATAAGGGCATCGAAATCCTACTGAATAGTTCCCAGTAATCGATTATCTCAACATTCCTTTGTAGGTTGGATTGAAATGGGTTCTCGGTCCTTTTCTCTAAAATTCTGAATCTAAATCATGAAAGGTAATTAATAATAATAAGGAGATCCTTTGCTAAATATGGATTTAAAACCCTACACTTCAACGGAGTACTGTATTGATTGTGATTCTGATTGTTTCTATTCGTTCCGGTTTTGAAACCGATTCCAAATCCGGAATCGATTCTGATTTCGGAACCAATTCTGATTTATGAACCGTTTTCGATTCCGGAGATCTCGGTTTCGGAATCGATTCCACAAAACTCACAGCTATCCGAACTATCCGACGCCGACCAAACCTTAATTATTCCCGTCACTAGGTTGACAGGGCTCGAGAGCCGCACTGACATCTTCTTCTTCTTTCTTGGCCTAACGACCTCTTAGGTCATGCCTGCCATTTCTGGCTTACTAGACTTATTGTTACCGTATAGTTGGATGGTCAGTCCTCACTATGGGGGAACGGCCCAGATGAGACTTGAACCCCGGTCCTGCCGTGTGAAGACCGGCGCCGCTGTCGCATCTACCACCGGGCCGCCCCTGACTGACTGACATGTCTGCTTTAATTCATCTGCGCCGCGTATTGCCTACTGTTAGGCGCTAGAAGTAAACCGTACCGCTAACGACGTCGACCCAAGATGTTTCATACCGGACTACAAAATGGTGCTTTAGATCGCAGGACTCTAGCCTTTGGTATAAGGCTGTGCACACTTGGCTCGACTAAAAGGAAGTGGTCATTCAGCTGCTTTTGCAAGATGCGAATAGATACGAGCCGAGCCATAAATTCGCTCGTTTTGTTGCAACTTTATGTCGCTCTTCATCCATTCGCGATAAGATGCTTAACTAAATAAAAAAATATACTTTACTGTAATGGGTATCGGTGCTTTACTTAAAGCGGAGTGCAAAAAGCACCAAAAAGCAAGATGGCAACAAAACAAAAAAACGAGAGAAAACATAAAGATGATAAAGTAGATAACGTAGAGGGGTGTTGGCTGTTTTTTTTGCTTTCCTTCCTTTGCTTCAATCTTTCCCAGACACACAACACCACACGCGTTTTCGCGCGCGTCCATGTTCCACGGACGCAATATTGTTGTACCCAATGTTTTCTAATTGAATTTTCCCAGACAGGAGTTGGAGGGTATATTTTTTGTCGTACTCTCTCTCTCTCTCTCGCTCACTCGAAATGAGCTGCTTTTCAAAATGACCACCGAACCATTAGGGATAAGGCATGGTTTTAGGGGGCGTGGAAGAGAGAGAGAGTGAGGGATGGAGATGTGCCGGGCAGTGGTAACATTTGCCGGCCCGCGGGCCAGCAAACGGTTGGTCTGCATGCGGCGAGTGTGATAGAAACTGGGAAGAGGTAAATTACGTAGGAAGTAAAAGAGCTTTGACAAATGGAAGCTATTAGGGGTTGATTATTTGCTTCACGGCTTCACCCGGAAACGCGACAAATGTGGAAGAGTGGGCGAAAACCAGGCGAAGAAAATGTGTTTTTCTTCTACTTTTTTTTCCGTCGGTCCCATGCTGTTGTGTTGCCGTGTGGCAAAGAAATTGAAACTTGTTTTTCTGTGTTTCGTGTTTTTGTTGTTCGTTGGTCAAAACACGTAACGAAGCTGTTTATAGATGGCACTCATTAGGCGGTTTAAATTTCAAACAAAACAAATCATGTTACAGATATGCGCTCCATTTAGTGCAGAAACGATTAAGACCCCTGCAATGACTAAAATTAATAAAATTGCTTGTTTTTTTTTTGGTAACGTTGCCTCAGTAATGTAAGAAGAGAAAATTGATGTTTAAATATCTCGCAACGGCAAGCGTATTGTTTTCGTCTAATCGTCTTCTTTTGGCACACTGAAAGGCTCTAGATGTCTTGTCTACAAGTTCTGGCTTTCAATGACTTCAATGGTAGCTGGATAAATAAATAAATCCAGCATACGCGGGAGAGTCTCGATCCGGAATTCCTTCGTTTTCGTAGCTAGCTCCGCTATTACATAGAAATATCATCTCTCTCTCTCTCTCTCTTGCTAATGTACGACGAGATACTTTGAACGACCTGAACGACCTGGTAGATAGTGTTGAAGGGTGAGGTATTCCCTCGGTCTAGAGATACTGTTGGGATCATTGATCAAATGCTAAAGTACTTGCAGTGCAGTGGCACGTCTAACATCAGAAACGTGGTCACAGAATGATGCGAAATGCAAGAAATGGAAGAAACCATGGAGAAGCAGGCGAATGTTAGGTTAGTTCTTTGACCAAACCCTGAAGCCCCTCTGAATACGGGCTCAACAAGTCTGTAGTGCTTTCCGAACATATGTCCTATGATATCTGTTGAATGGTTACGGAGATGGTGCAGCCTCACGTTAGCATTTTCGATACATCTAATCCCGAGACTCTGGGAAGTAGTGGCAGGAAGAATCTACTGAAAGAATGGTCAGCTTATCCTAGAAGTAGGATCCTGGAAATCTCGTCGGTTTTGAGGAAGTTGAATTCTGCACAACGTAGTTGATGATGAAAGGCACTGCTTCTTCTTAGGTCTTCTTCTTCTTTCTTGGCCTAACGACCTCTTAGGTCGTATCTGCCATTTTTGGCTTACTAGACTTATTGTTACCGCATAGTTGGATAGGCGGGGGGAACGGCCCAGATGAGACTTGAACCCCGGTCCTGCCGTGTGGGCCCCCGCCATCTTGGTTGAATAAACCTTAATCAGGAGGCACACTGCTCCGAGTATCCGGAACTCAGAGAGAGCACATGTGATCCTTACCAGCTTGCAGCGAGGAGGTATAGTTGAGCCCGGTCCAGGGGCTCAGTGTGTGCTTCATTGGTGTATCTCAGGGTGAATCTCATGCAATAATATGCTACTGCGACTACCAGTAAACCTCCGTTGAATGTAGGAAAAGTCTCAACAGCTCTTCATTCACCAAAGCGCATGCTAAATTCTCACAGTGTGACACCGTCTATGCAACTTACGTCAAATGTCATACTCTCGTTGGCAATCTGGAAATGTTTGATGAACGACTCGAGGAGGGTTTGGCCGGCAAGAACCCGGCAGTACCTAATGGATGGTTTCATTAGTCTCCATGAAGATTTCTTCCTCGGTACCTGGGCTATAGAACTTGACTATTCCATCGCAATGCATTTATCTTACGAATGTTTGATGAATAGATTTTGAAGAGTGAATGATTAAACAAAAAAAGATGTCACTCCAACCATATTACAATAATTGCAACGGAGTCGAAATGTATTCGCTCTGTTTGCTCTGGCAATGGTCGAAACTCGTTTCCTTTTGGGTAGGAAATCCTGTTGCGCCAACTACACCAACAACTGTGCTGTACTGTCCGCACAGCGCAACACAGCCCCCAAGTAGACACTTCCTTCCCAACTCTCAGCTTTACACCGTAACAGCTTGTAGGGTGTCAACTTGCCGGAGAGACAACAAGAGAAACCGGGAGTGGAGGCCCGGTTGGAGGGTAAAATAAACGATGCAAAAGCAACAACAGCAAACCTAAGACCATGCACCGACGCAACGCGCGGAGGTAAAGATAAATAAACAATGATGAATGCCTTCGTTGTCAACTACAAAAGAGGATACTTCATTTCTTTTTGTGTTGCGCCCGCCATCTTTGTCCTGCCCCACCGACAGTCGGCACTGTTGGCAATTTTTCCGCGAAACCCTTTTTGCTTGTTAATGATGTTGCTTTTGTTCCATTTGCTGAACGCAAGCGCAAAAAAAAAACAGCAACAACAACAAAAATAGTAACTCCCTCCTGCAAGAAGAATGCAGAGGAAGTGCTTACTCGGGATAAGAACTTTTTGTTTTCTTATGACAGCAACTTTTCGTTTCACGGAGTTTTTTGCTCTCCCACGGCGAATTTTAACGACAGCTGGGGAATAGCCGAGTCACCGCACGAGGTTATAGAAGCAACATGGCTTCATGGTGTACGCTACTACCGACAACCGACGGGTCGGGATCAATGGCTACCTACGGTAAGGAACATCCGACTAACTGTCGTCTAGATGAGCAGGATTTTGTTAGTATGGTACGTTAATAGATTTATCTGCTTTAATAGTCTTCGTATCGTTAAATAGTTTAAGACTTAACAAAAACTAGACCCATGTCCTTTTGAAAGCTTATTCTGTTGGCTTGATAATTAAATCTGTTGGTTCCTTGTGGTAAAATTTATTTTGTTTTGCTATTTCAAGTTAGTTTGTCGGCACATCCAAGCCATTGTCGAGAAATTAACGCCTTCTAGAGAGAGAGAGAGAGAGAGAGAGAGAGAGAGAGAAAGAGAGTGATAGAGATCTGGAGTTCCTCACACCAGTGCAGTGGTTTTATTTTTCCGGCGCCTGAACCCAAAGCTAAGAGTGGTTAGGCATCGGCTTTTGCGGTGCTGGCAGGTCACTGTGGATGCATCCGCGAGCTTCCGGTTTTAACCTCATATTATTACGCTTGACAGTGTTCGGGTTGTCCGTGTGCTTGTTGCGGAAAAATTAAAACTATTTAAGAGAGTTGGTGGTGGAATACTGTTCGTTGCGCTGGAGCAAAGGTTAGTCCAGTGTTGTGTGGCGGTGGGAGTAAGTCTGGGAATAATGTCACCCAAAAGGCTGACGTTGATAGCTATCTTTCGGACCCACGCACACAGCTGTATTTCCTACAAGCATGATAAATTGGGACTATGGGACAGGTGTGGTCAAAAAGTTGCGAGTGATTGTAAGGAAATGTGTACTCATAGCTGAGACTATCTAGATACCCAAGACTGTCCATTGATGTGAAGTCAATAAAATAATATTTAGACCGTAGTTCTATGGTTCAGCTTGTCCCATAGTGGATCGGTGCTTCAAGACTTCAACAGCACCACTGGCTGGAGGGTGGTGAACAGCTGAACGGTCCGCAGATGCTGCCAGAAGTTCGGTTCGGCTGACATTACCAGAATGAAATAAATTTATTACAATCTATAAGCTTCGGGCGCTGGCGACGGATGACCGGACGTACGGTGGTCGTTATTTCTTCTTACATTCGTCTTCTCGACGAAGCGACGTCAACCTCGTCTTTGTATAAACCTTGGAGGTTAAATAGAGCAAGTTATATTCTTTTGCAAGGTCAACCGCTTGACGGCTTTTTGCGTGCTCTTCGATTGTATGCCTTACGAGGATACGAGAACGATAGCTTCAGGATGTACACACGAGCTAGCAAACTATAAATCAAATGAGTACAAAACAGATAGCAAGGGCATCAGGGTATAGCACATATCTTTGTAATGTAATGAGATGTAAAATAGAAAATTTAAAGTACGGCCATTTTATTTCAGCATCACCGACCAAGAAAAAACAAAAGAGAAGCAATCTAATTAAATGTTACGGGCATTGAGCAACTGTTCTACTGTGTCTAGAGCGCTCTCGAAAAAGGGCTCGCTGTTATACACCAAAACGAAATTCGAGAAATTGAAATTAATGCAGGTTCATGAATGGCAAACATTTCTCCGTACCGGCAGCTGGAAGGAAAAGGTATGCATTCCATACTCCAATCCGTGCATTTACCACTGAGTAGCAAATAATTACTCGGTGAGGATGAGAAGAGCAATAAAAAAACACAAAAAACACACACACACACACAGAATTTGCTGGTCGCCCTCGGAGTAGCGTTTGCTGGCTGATGCTGGTAAAGATTGTGGTTTGCTTTGCAGAAGATAGCAATCTTTTGTTTATTCCCATTCCCTCGCCGTGTCTAACCTCTATCGCCGGCTGGCAAACTTTGGCTTCGAGCGCTCTGCTTTTGTTCAGGTGTTTATTGAGCTGGAAACGGGCGTGGGTTTTTTTTCCCACTGGAGGGCGCACAGAGTAGAACGCTGGGCGAAAATTCTGCCCTCGCTCAACCGTGCAACGGTGGGCAGAAAGGAAAATAATGATAATAATAATAATAGGTACGGGCAAAAATTTGCTTCGCAAGCAGTGCGGTGTGTGTGTGTGTTTTGATGCTACCAGCGAGCGATTGTCAACAGTAGATTTCATTTAATAAGCAGCCAGCGCACGAAACTGGGCGTTGGATTGCGCGCGTTCTCAATGTTACTGGAGTGCGCCCAAAGCGTTCCTTTATCGTCCCCAAAACACACACAAAAGTGGAGCATTAGCCGTATGGCGCTCAGTGTCAGTGCATGCGTTGACTTACGTTTGATCAATGAAGTCTTATAATCGGCGTACTCCTCGCCTGGCTCGACGTGCGCTGGGATCGTTGCTAGGCAGGTGATCTCTATCCGGCCGAGGCTGTCCGTCAGTGCCTCGGTGATGCGGATCGACAGCTGACTGTAGGAGGCGAACACTCGATGGCTTTTGCGCTGTTCGCCCTCATTGACGTGCCGCCGGTATTTGTGTTCGAACGAGGGACTGTTAAAGGGAAATAAAAAGTAATTGTTAAAGTACATTGGGACATATTGCGAATGTATTTTAGTTGAAGAAGTTATGGACAATTGTTCCAAACTAATTTGTACTACATCAGTAGAGAAGAGCTGTCATTTGCTTTGACTGTATTTCTGTGATGAACTACATCCTGGACTCTTGCTCTAGACTCTGCTCAAGATAGACTGGACAATTTTCTGCTAGAGCTAGATAGTACCTAGAACTGAACATCTTTGTGTTTCAAAGTCTAGCTGAGTCTTGCGATAAAAATGTGACTTGGAAACTCGGAGAGTTAAAATTTAGGAGAAACTATCGAGTGAAATTGAACTTACTATCAATAAAGACGTTACACCGTAACGAGATATCAAAAGCCCACATTTTCTTGAGCACTATGCAGATATAGGTAATACATTATTAATTCATCTTGGTAACCCTGTAAAACAGCTTAACTCTAATTGGGTTTCTTAAGCTGTCATGTAAAGTAGTTAATGGCTACAAGTCTCATGACAAAGGACAGCTGTCCTCGTAGCAAGGACATACCACCCGACTACGTGATAAAAATAAATATATCAAGGATTTAGTAACTTGATAATGTCGCAGGTCGTTAACTCAAAAGAAGAGAGAAACCGAGACATCTGCTCCAATTCTCATGGGCTCCAACTGGTGGTCCTAACATAATATCTCCCCAAGTACAACCCTATTAATTGCCGGCTTTCGTATTAGGGACTTATAGCTTTTAACTGATTCTTAAGGATTCAACTTTAAGTCGGAAAGTCGAGACGTTTAACAGAACCTTGCGAGTACTTCACGTTCTTGCTCACGATGAAGGATATCATTCTACGTACGCAGTAATGTAAGTAAAATAAGTTGCTAACCAGTTGCGTACTGTGTAATTACAAGAAAAAACACACCGAAAGGTATCAATTTCCCATTTTCTGGTGCAGATTGGTTCGGTAGCAGCTAGTAGGAAGTATGTCTTTGGTTTCTTTCTCGCCTTGTTTTGCTGTTTTGCTCCAACGACTCCTGCTGGACGTATTAATTGGCTCAATATATTGATGCCCTCGTAGCTTCGCACTGACATCTATCAAGAAAAATGTGCCCGGTGATGCTCCAGTTAGGAATATAATCGTTTACCATCATCGGACACGCAACCGTGCAACCGAACCTTGACTGATAATTAATTAACATTGTTTTTGGCTACGGTTCCTTCACACGACGCCGTCGACGATGGTGGTTCGGGGGTAGAAGAATGATGTGCAAGTTATTGTTCCGTGTTTAGGTACTATTGCGTAGCTATAATCAGCTTACTTGCGTTAGGATGCAAGGCTCACTGGGTGCTGTGTGTCCCAGTCGGGTGGTAGAATCGACACTTCGGTAGAAAACGTGCCTTTATTAAACGATACTCACCGATGCTTTCGGTAGCCATTGTCGTAGTGCTGCTGTTGTTGCTGTAGCTGCTTATTGTCGTAGTACTGGTTATAGTTATAGTTGTAGTCGTTACGCGGCCAAGTCTTTTTATCACTCTCCTCCACAATGATGTCGGGCGTGCCAAGGCCCGGTCCGGTACCGAGCGAACCGAGCCCGGCCATCCCGCCGAAGCTCCCGTACGCGGAACCACCGAATGCACCGTTCAGCAAACCGATCGTACTGCCGCCGCTTCTTTCCCGGCCGGGATGATGCATCTTGATGCCGTAGTTGTAGCCACTCTCGAAGTTGTTGTACCCGATGTTGGGCTGAATCTCGAAGCTACCGGAGTAGCCACCGTTACCGCCACCGACACCACCGCCCAGCCCCATCGAGCTGGTGGATTTGGTTAATTTGTCCTGGAAGTCGTTTTCCACCGCTATCGGCGAAACAGGGCAAAAAGGGTGGAGGAAATACAGGAAGATACATTAATTACGCAAGAACTATAGGGCTGGCTATTCTACCAGTAGCTTCCTGTGAAGTACATGTACAACTATTGGTCAAAAACTCTAGAATTCTAAGTGCTCATTGCGATATTCGTCAGGAACAATCAGAATCCGGATCTACCCAAGTAACAATGGGTTACGTTCTCAAAGTCGTTCTCAAATGTGTTACGTTTCTTGGGTGCGTTACCTTTCGTGCGTTGCTTTAGCTCTTTTAAGCTACCACTGCTGGAAGCACTGCCACCGGAACCGATGACCTTCCCGTGGTAAACAGTCGTCTGCTGTCCGAGTGGTGGCTGCACTTTCGAGCGATGGCTATTCTTTGAGTTATGATGTAATTGCCGTACGTGAGCATCATCCACCTGTGTGTATTAGTGAGAGGATTAAAATTCTGGATTCTTTTCTGTGCTATACACTCAGGACTCTTGGTATGAGTAGGAACACTATCTGAGCGTTGCATTAGCGTTGCTATCTTCTTACCAGCTTGCCATTAATCAACCACGTAATGTGCGGCGATGGGCGGGCTCTCGATGTGGTGCAGTTCGCAATGAGCATATCGCCGTAGTAAAGTTGTTCTTTGGCAAACTCAATGTTCGGTGGTCCCTTCTGTGGCACTGTTAATGGCAGAGGATCCAAACAAAAAAAACAAAATAAAAAACAGCAGAGATCAGTAGTCGCCAGCGTTACATTATCGTAAGCAGAGTGTGGTACTTACACATCACGTGCAGCATTTCGTCGTTTGATGCTTTGGTGAAGATGGGCGTATCGGTCGACACTTCGCAGTAGTACGAACCGGATGCATCGTAGTCCACGTTCTTCAGGGTCAGCGTTGAAGGAGTCACCTTCTTCCACTGGCCCGGTTTGTGAAACCAAAGTCGGGAAAGAAAGCAGTCGGTTGCCGGACGGCGAAGAAACAGAAGGAATACATTTAATTACAAGCAAACATCAAGAATGCAATGGTTGCTGGAAAGGGAAGTTAATGCTGATGCTTTACGGTTTACGGCGCGAATGGTTTATGATTCCCGGTGCCGCGAGCGAGCGTATAAGGAGTTAATGGTTTCAGGCGTCGGTTTGGTCGGTAGTCGATAGATGTAGACATTCCGAATACCACACCTAGATCGGTGGTAATAAAATATACTTTTGGCGTTCGTCCTGGGACGCGCGCCTTGAGTCGTTTGTTTTGCTTTAACAAGCCAGCTCAAGATTGCCGGTGACCCACAGTAAGGCGGAACACCTGCACAGGCGCCGGGTGATGCCGTTTTTTAATGGCCGCCCGGTAATGGTTTTGGCAGCCAAATGGGTAGCCCGATTGTTGGGCAAGGCCGGTGCTAAAAGGTCTTAAAAAGTAGACGTTAAATATAGGTGTTTATTGAAATTTGCTGGCTTTTTTTTTTTTCGTTGCCCACCTACAACACCAGCAAAGGACGCTGCCGAGAAATATGGTAGTGCATAAAATTCGCATCCGGGGCTCATTAAGGAAGATTTTGTGCTTGTGTCGAAGATTTTTGCAGACCGACCAAACAACTGTGTGAATGTTGGAGTAGATAATGTTGAACAGAAACACACGTAAATCGAAAAAATTGATGCGTTAAGTACATCGTTAACAGTTCGTCTGCGTGCTGCCTGTCAAAACCGAATGTCAATGGGAAACGGTTCAAGTACAATGTGGAAAGAATGTGAACTTTGTGCGCAGTAAGAACTCACATCGATTTCTGCACCGGGTATACTGTAGTTCCGGTACGGTGGGCTTCGTCCTTTAATATACTCAAAAATTTTGCTGTCTTCTTTGAGAAAGGTCACCTAGAGTCGTGAAGAAAGGAAAGAGAGCACAACCATAAAAAAAACACCGCATATAAGCAATATATCTTCGGCAAATCTAGGCGCAAATGGAATTCTGATTAGCAGCGATTATTAAATGATTGATCAACATTTCAATGGTTTCGTTCCGGTGAAACCGATGAGAATGATGCCGGTTCCTCGCACAGTACGGGCGTTCAGCAGCACTTGCCAGCGTACAGGAAGCTCTCGGGTCGGTCGCCACAGCTTGACAGGGTGTCTTACCTTGTAGAGAATGTCTGGCAAAACATCATTTTCACAGTAAAGTGCCACCGCACTGCCTCGCTCAACGTACTTTTTAACCACGAGCTGTACATTCACTGTTGATTGTCCCTCTGCAAAGAAAACAAGAGAGCAAACACTCCATATAAATACGGTCCGATCTGCAAAAAGCAACAAACTAAAAAAAAAAAACTGCACTGTCTGTCACGGTTATTGTGTGGTGTGTACTGTTGGGTGTGTCTATGATTTGCTGCCACTAAATATTGTAGCGCATCTTTAGAAAGAAACGGTACGAACGGTTTCGATGTATAAACTTGGCAATGAGAAAAGCAAAACCCCGTAAAGCTACAGCACGACAGAAAGAGGCACCTGTCCAGTGATTCGGATGTTTGTTTGCGTTTTTTGTGTTGTTTGTTGGAGAGAATGGGCAGAAATAGATGCGACATCCTGTAAAGATGGGGAGGACGTTGTGGCGTCGCGGAATGAAGGGAAACGTCAAGTGAATATACTGGATTGGAAAAACGGAAAGTGTATCGTTTTGCTGTTTGAAGGTTAGGATAGCACACAGCTGACGTTAATACGGAACGTGAAATTGTCGATAGAATAATTTATTAGTTGTTACTATCTGAGCTTGTGTTTGAAATTGCTCCTAAATGCTTCGTCTAGAGTAGAAGAATTTTTAACGCTAGCTAGGTCCAGACACTATTTGACACACGGTCCTACGGTATATTGAAGCCTGGAACCGCAATTGCCTCGGCCACTGAATCACCAAAAATCCCAAGTCTAGTAAGGACCTTAATCCTCGTCTAGTGAGTTACAAACGCTCAAGGATTCGTAGTTCATGCAGCGAAATCACTAGGAACTCTAGGAAATTCCGGAATGTTCCTTTTAAGTGCTCCGCACTGATTCGCCTTATTTGGATTCTTCCGCAATTGCTAAGGCAGAACCTAAATTAATCAGAACCATTCGAAATATCTTCGGAGATTGGTTTAATATAATCTAGGAACCAGTTCGGAGATCGGTTTAGAAGTCGATTTGATAGCAATTGTTCGTGGAGTTCTCTCAAACTGATTCCGGATAAAGAAGCATTGCTTGGGTGCTTGGAGTCAGCACCAGTACATGGCAGGACCGGATATTGAATTTCATCCGGACATCCCCGTACGCAAGACTTCGTGCAAGAAATCGCATACCAACATCTCTCGAAGTTGCTAGTGTCAGGGAAGTAGATGAAACTGCTTATTCCAAAAAGAGTTTTTATATTGACTTAATCCTACACATCAACCATGTCTGTATGTTGTGGTATTCTACAAAATGCTACACCCTGCTGCTACATCTCAGTTACTCTCTAATGAGTTCATTGCGTGAGTTGATACAGAGTTTAATTTAATTTCTTCTGGAGCATTTGATTGTTTGCCCAATAAAGTTACATTCCTGCAGGAGCAACGAGTACCGAGTACCAAACGCTCAAAACGTACACGTCTTAACTGATAAGACAATACAACCGCCCATCCGCCAACCCGTAAGCACATATAAAGCACCTAACCAACAATGTCCCGAACAAGTTAAGGGCTGAAGCCAATTTGAATTTTAGATGGCCCTGGCCAGCGTTTCGAAGTTCCCGGGGTGATGGCGCCGATGGTGGCAGCAAGCTCGTACGTACCAAAATGTGCCTACACAGGCTTTACGCACAGCTGCCCGCTTTACATAATCTAAATATGTACGCCTTCCTGGGTCAGTGCGTGTTAGACGTAAGGACACGCTAGTTTTGCTGGAATCCGTATCCCCCGCTGGACGTATCCCTAACCGCCGCCAACGGTAACGAGAGAATTAAATACAATTCAAATGGCATAATTCTTCCGATCCGACCGGAGTTGATGTCGATGTGTGGATGGAGATGTATGCGTGTACGCCCCACCTGTCATTACCCTTGTCACCGTGTCTGTCTGTGCCGAGAGCCAGGGCTGAGAATGTGCTGGGAACGTTGCGAACGAGACAGTTGAGTGCGTGGAGCAGTAGAGAAACAGAGCCAAATGCACATGGGCGGTCGTCATCGATTTGACCAAAAGGGATAACACGAGCTGTTGTAGCTGTGTGTGTGTATGTCGATAACTCTAGGGCTGACCGGTTCCCGAATCGTAACGTCAGTACGCTGGTATGGATCGCAATGCTGACGGTTGGACTTCACCGGGCCGTGTCCCTGGCTACAACAACCAGCGTCAATCATTTACATATCTATCTATTATTCATTTACGGTTTATGGATGTGCAGGCCGGCGGCTTTCGCCCCCGGGGTTTCGCACAGCACCGCAGCCAAATGTCGCCGACCGACTGTGAGAAGCCAGAAGTGTTTCGTGCTTCACGCCGAAACCCAACGAACCGATTTGGTCGTCGAAT
>KZ062572.1:63633-105182 GCA_002091835.1 Anopheles maculatus | reverse complement strand
CCCCACCCGATGGGCAGTACCCGTTCCTTGAACCTTTAAAAAAAAAAAAAAAAACCTGGGAGAGATTGGTTTAAACATTACGATACGCAGTTACGACTAATACTCCAACTCGTAACGGAGCAAGCGCTTACTAAAAGAATTGTCTTTCATAATTTCGTATTTTAAACATATTTCTCCAAAAATTCCGTTCCACAAGTAGACAAGACGCCAAACAGCTCTAAAGTATCGTACCGGAAAAATAAAATAAATGTTCCCCGTAACATTCATCATATGCATCCGAACATGCATTTCATGCTTCAGAACCACATCTGACAAGCTTGTTGAATGCATTAAAGCCAACAACGTGTGTGGGTGTGTGTGTTCCGATGACTATGTCCTGGTTTACGCTAGCCAGATGCAGCTGTCAGTGAATGCTTATCGTAGTGGAATTGAATTGAATGTTACTGTACGTATTGTGCAAGCGTTGCGAAATGCTGCCTGCCAACTGCTGCCACGTACACATTCGTTTCGGCCGTGCGGTACACACAAACAAAGAAATTAAATCAGCAGTGGAGCGACCGGTCCACACAAAAACAATGGTATGCGTTGATTGTGTAAGAAGAATAAGGCAGCATTGTTTATACAGACGGGTCGATGTGTTCCGGGTAGGTTGTGACCATAATAGGGCTTTTTTTTTGCATGCACTTCGTAAGTTGCACAGTTTGCTTGGTTGGATTTTATTTCCCCGGAAGGTTATGCAAGTTTGGTGTAGTAACTTATTGACGTTAGTGTTATTCAACAAAAAATTTTGAGTTATATGATGCATAATATCTAGTTTTAGTTAGCCTCTTGTCTGAAACTGATAACACACAACTAGATACGGGCCTTATCTGCGTTATATGGGCAATGATGTATGATTATGATTAGTTTGGGTGGAGATACGGGTTCCAAGCTTTTATTCACTATTCGAGGGTATTTCAAACTTGAGCTTGATAACTTAACACTGTCTTTTAATAACGTAAGCATAACTGGACCTATCAAGCGGTGTTTATACTGAAATATAAGCAAGCTCAAATTGTGCGTGACAGCTGTCAATGTGGATATTCAAACTCTTAATCATGCTACGCAAATAACTGTTTTCAAGCTTACAGAAAATCTTTAAATATACAAAAAGAATTATGAATGGAATATCTAAAGTCCTTAAGGCCACTTTCAAATGAAACTGATTGTACAGGACACTCGGCAACATCATCTACGTAGAGACGCCATGAGATGATGAGTACAATATTTCATGGATTTACAACATCTCATTTGTGTACGGTATAGAAATCGAGATATTTAGTAGCCCGGGTACCAAGATATCCTGGTTTTGGACATGGTGAAAACACAGAGACACATGCTGCATAGCCAAAACAAAATCCAGGTCGCCTGGATTCTATGGGTGATTCTCAATCTGACTGAATATCTAGAGGCTACCGGATATTTAGGTCAAGGATGCAAGAAACACAGGTCAAGAAAATCTATGGTAATAATGTTCCAACCAGCAATTAGTGAAGAGAAAATGGATGGTTTGGTCGGAATCGATTCCGGACAGCTCCGAATTTTGAGGAGCATCGATTTCGGATGGTAGGTTCCGATTCAAATTCGGACTCAGTTCCGAAATCAGAAACCAGAATCGATGCTGCTGCTCGGAACCAGAATCGGAATCGCTTATGTAGTCAGGATCGGGGCCGGAATATAGTTTTTATAATCGTAATCGTTTTACCAGTGTAAATTTTAGTTTAAAAATACATCGTGATACCTGGTAATGCTTAAAATCATTATAGATATACTATTGTTGTAACTATTGTAAGCTTATTCCATTCATCCGTCCTGAGAAACATTGGAGAGTGCATACAAACCGCTTAACAAAGCGAAACATTCAACGGGTATTGAGATAGCCATACTGAAATACTGTCAGGAAAAAGCTTTCCCAATGCTGCTTCTTTCTCCGTGCTACATCCACAATGTTATGTACCTTAATGGACTGATTGCTCCAACCTTCTTCAAACGGTATCGCAGCATCCTTAAAGGATAAAAGCGTATGTGTCGGAGAAATCAATGATCGATTTTAAATTACCACCTTGAGCGTTGCTGTTCTCGGTACCGGTATTGAACTTGCGAGCTCTCGAAGATGTAACAGCATTCCTTGACGTTCGATGTACAAATCCCTAATGGACGATATTATCAAGGCAAACAAGTGCTGTGCTTTGGAATGATTTCCGACAGTACATGAGTTTAAATGTGTCCCGATGCTAGAGTTCTAGAGTTCTGATGTATCCTGCTGCACACTTTTTTCTCCAGACAATAGAGACTTGAAGAATATATTTGCAAGATGTGAAGATGAATACAATAATCTATTTTCTTCCTTGGAACAGCAAATCTCGAGAGATCTTCTGGGTATCTCCTGGGTCATGTGACGACAATCCACAGTCATCATCTTCCAGCAATGCAAACGCTACGCTCGTCATCCCGTAATGTGACTTTAATTGCTGACAAAACCTGATTGAATTATATGAACGATCAAATATCCGGTTGGTTCGTCACGAGCAAGTTTGCGCGCAGCGTGTGAATAAAAACAGTCGGAAACAAGTGTCACTATTCGAGACCGAGGTACACTGCAACTGTGCGCTGCTTCTGGTGCCTCGCTCAAATTGATTTTTTGATGCACTCGCCGAAATACGACGGTTTTCTCGCAATATTTGCCATCCCCGGGTACGGTACACCGTATTGATCCGGAAGCTTCACCGGAACGGCTTCTGCACGACGCGGCCTCCTCACACACGGATGCCACACGGGTCAGGGCTGTGTGCATCAGTGTCGACCCGATATGTGAAAGGATTTCCGTACGTGTGGAAAAGACATTTGGCTTTTTGAGCGAACTTTTCACATTTCCTCTAGTAAAAATGCGTGCTTTCGTGGTGTTTGTTTTTGCTTGCTGTCTTCTGTTAAGCGAAGACTGCTCAATGGCTCGTAACTCGTGTGCTTCGTAACTTGTGCTTCGGTTGGAGGTGGTGCCGTTTGCCTGCAAAATATGAAACTTTCCTTTTACGTAAACCAGGCCGGCTCTTGTGTGCATCGTAAGGGGCCTTGTTTCAAGAAAATCTGTTTTAACCATCCCAGCCCAGTTCACTGGCTACATGATCCTTTGCTCTGGATGGTCTTTTTGGTTGTTGTTGTTGTTCGGGGTACTGTACTCCATATGACAAGCGGCAGCAAGGGGAACAGGCGGTGGGGGAAAGCGAGCAGCAAAGATAACGCAAAAACCAGGCGGGCTCCAACAACCAAAAAGCAAATCTTCACAGACGGAGTGAAAAGCCTCAGCTGTCGGTTATTGCTGTAGTTTTATTATTTGAGATTTTGTTGGCACCTTCAGGTTTGCCACGATAAGGCTGCAGAGCATCAAAGAAGATCAAGTCAAAATGGAGTTTAAGGGGGTGACTATAGCCGGGGCCGGCGGTAGATGGGCTTGTGCTGTAGATCGTGAAGTATATGGCGTTTTTGGGGCGGGCACTTTTTGCGCGTGTGTCTGTGCGGTAAGGATCAACACTGGTGGCTTCGGTGATGGAATGAAAGAACACTAAAACTGTATTTCCTCGTACCGGCGATGCGGCGAAACATTGTGTTAGGGGTTTGAAGGATGTAACAACCAAATAAAGTCACACAGTAGACGGATGGATGTGTAACAACCAAACAAGGCCACACAGTAGATGTATGGATGGAGTGGATGGAGTTTTGTACGGCCATGAAGATTAGTCTGTGTGAGCATCCAGGCTGGAAGTCTTGGGGCTATAATGTAAAAATACTGCGCGTGACGAGCGTATGTGTCCTTGCCCATCTTTTGCCCTCCTGCAATGTTCTTCCGGCCCGGTGGGGCGGCCCGGTGGTGTATACGATAGCGGCGCCGGTCTTCACACGGCAGGACCGGGGTTCGAATCCCGGCGGACCGCCTCCCCGTACGCAGGACTGACTATCCAGCTACGGGGGGGCTATAATGTAAAAATACTGCGCGTGACGAGCGTATGTGTCCTTGCCCATCTGAAGAAGAAGAAGAATGTTCTTCCGGCATTCGAAAAGGAAATTTTCTTTCCGTTGGACAACTAGTTGACTATTGGAGGATGTTTTATGAAATGTTCAACACAGTCACGACTGTTAGAGTATTAATATTTGTTTATTTATTACAATTTTTACGTAGATTTTGGGACTCAGAAATCGGATTTTGGCTACCCAGTAAGAATTCGGACTCATCATAACCAGTGTAACTAGGAATTTCCTATGCAAAATAGCTAAATTAGATCTGGTGTGGTTGACCCTCGTTTTGCTGCGTTGAATCGAACATTAAACCATTAATTGAACCGCTCCCATTCCCCACAATGAAACGTTCAATTACATTTATTTTTTATGGAAATTCTTTGCGATCCTATCGACGAAATCGTACTGCTTACAACCCGGAACACAATCTAATGTCACCATTCAACTTTACTATAATACTACACGGCGCACGCTTCGCTACCGAGGCGGAAAATTTCACACGCGAAAGTCGTTCCGATTTCAACCGCTTCTCTGCCTTTTGCAGCGTGGCCCAAGCGTTCCACTCATATCGGTGTACTGTTCTGCTGTTGTGTTGTGCTTTTCTTACTTTATAATCCCATTAGACGGTCGGCAGAGATGTAATTTTCGCCCCGAAATAACAAGCACCCTCTGACATTCAATAAGCACCCGGAGTTTTTCGCCAAAGAAATGGAAACCAAACAGCTTCGGTATGAACATTTTGGGCGAGGGAAAAATTTAGCGAGAAAGAGAGAGAGAGAGAGAGAGAGAAAGAGAGAAAAAATGGCGAAACACAACGGCCGGTCGATGCCAATAAAACATAAAACACATCCGCGATTGCCGAGCTGCGGGGTTGGGTTGAGGGCAAACAGCAAACAGAAGTAAAAAATCATGCCCGTAATGAAATTGGCAGCTTACGTTTGCTGATTTGGAGAATGGTGAAAATGGGTTGAGCTGTTTTGTGTTTGCGTGTGTGTGTGGTGGCGCCACATCGCCCGGAACGAGAGTGTTGATAACGTTTATTTGCATATAGAAAGCGCAACAGGCCATTCGCGAGCACTCGCGAACCTCGTCAAAGCCGGGAATATCTAAAATTGGCAAAAATCTTCCATAAACTCACACACCACGCATCACAACCCCCTCGGCCTGGGTTGTCGAGGGCTTTGAAAGCACACACACACACACGAACGGACATATGTGTGGAAAATATGTCGGATGTTTGCTGTTATGGGGAAAAAAGTGTTTGATCAACGTTTGATGAATTTGTATTATTGTTCTCTTATTTCACTTTGTTATCACGATTTTATACATATAATTTGATCAAGTGGAAATTTGAATACCTAATGGAGACGCCCAGTACATTATGATTTTATTTTTATCCGAAAATTTGAAAACTTGCAAATAACGGTGATTTGATATACATGCATCAAAACCAAAATAATTACTGTAGAATGAAATATAATTAAATGGTGGTACGCTCGAAAAATGTCGACGTTATTTGATAACATTTAATTTTAATTTCGTGAACTACTGGGCGCCTCCATCGATACAAATTATTTCTGGTATTGTTCAGAAGTTTCATCTAATTGACAAATGAAATGCTCGAATGTATCGATACTAGGTACGATTATGAGTGCAGTATCCGAAATTTAAAACATACTTTTGTTGAACATTCGATTGTGCGATAGAGCGAACAGCAGTGCAACTGAAACTGGAAAATTTATCTCGAAGCGTTAGAGATCGATTTGACAGTTACGTACCATTTTGACAGATTAATTGATTAAGCATGTCACAAACTTTTGCTGTGAATTGATGTTGTAAAACTAGAACAAATTATTTCATACTACATGATAACTGTATCAAACGCATTGCGAAGTAACAGAAGCTTTTTCTTATTGATTTCACTGTTTTACAATCATTTTGTTAGACATTTGAAAACTATCCATTAAAAGAACTGTTCATGTTAAGGCTCGAAGAAACTAAAGCTAATAATTGTTCAGACATTTTCTCGTTTTTGCTCAAGTAAAATTTGCTTGATTTTTCCAGTTTGTATGAAAAGCTTGCTGCATTTTAGTTGGATAACTTCAAAACACACACAAATAAGCAAGGCCGCTGTAGATCCCAACAGTTTAACAATCAATGGAGACGCCCAGTACTTCATGGTGTTATCCTGCTGTTAAAATACAAATCATTGCTAATTGAAGAAGATGTTAAATGCATGAATTAGACATTAATTAACCACTCCTGTTTTTCTTATCGCTTTTTTCTTGTTAGCATTATCTACCTAGAAAAAAAATTGACATTATTTCGAGTTAGTTTTGTAAACTACTGGGCGCCTCCATGCATATAAAGTTGATTTCGATGCTGCTTAATTTTTTAATCTGGACAAATAAACTGAATTATTGTAGTGGTAATAGTCGTTTTGTTTTCAATTCAATATTATTCATAAAATTTATCTAAAAATTCCTCTCTAGAAACGAACCATAATGCTATAAAAAAAGCAATTTGCAAGAAAGAATAAAGTTGAAAACATTTTACACCACACTGGGGATTCAATTTAAAATTGATAGTTTTTTCCATCTTAATGGATTTCCCATTACGCTGGTGAGATATATTCCTCCAACAGCACCTGGGCTTGATCAGGTGCCTGTTGATTACTTTCCAGCTGGCGATTTTCACGCACCACTTCCTGTACCAGAGACGGCAAAAAAAATGAAACTAGAAATCTGCTGCATTTGATGACGACGTAGCTCGCTATAATCGGTATAATCGGTACGGCCCAGCAGGAACGACCCGCCATGGGAGCGCCATGGGCCGGACGGTAGGTGTGTTTGTGCAGAATAGCGTTCAATAAACGGCTTATAATTAAGCAATTATTGCTCACATCGAGCAGCCAAATCGGGTCAGCACCAACAGTTGACTGGTACGTTCCCAGGTGGATTGTGCGGGCAGTCGGGCTGGTACGTTCGGAAAACCTGACCCGTGGGTGGTTCGTGACATTCGATCGTAAGCAGGATGACGAAGGAGGATGCCACTTATGGGCGCTGGTACCATCGGCGAGCGTAATTACTTTGCACCGAAAGGGTAGCACCGTGTATCAGATTGCTCCGAAACGGAAGGACAAAATCTTTCGCCAACGCTCGGCTACGGCGCTGAACGTTGCCATATGGTTCCATTTTCCGGATCGTCACCTTTAACTGGTAAATGCTTAATAGTTGAGATAAGCCACGTGAACTATGCTTGTGATTGTTAGATTGGGCGAAGAGATACAACGCAAATCGTTTATGTAGGACGTAGTGTTTGCATAAAGGTCTCTAAATAACTTCAATAATAAGGTGCCAATATGCTCAATATTTCGCTTGGCAACAACATTTTTGCGTAGTTATTTTTACTCACTACATCACGTGTGTCATATGTACGGAGCTGTAAGTAAACCCCATCCGAAGGGTCCTTCAACTTCATTAGTAGCTTTATTTTTATCCTACCCGTATCTTGGCTGGACAGTTAAAATTAACTCCAGTCCTATGAATGTTTTATATTTGCATTATCAGCTTGGGAGTGCCTTAAACTTGGGTTTTCAAGTATGGCGAGAGATCCTCCGAACGCAAACTATCGGTGCGGTGCTTTATTATTTTAAAACCCTCCCATTCCAGAGCTATTATTTTCCTTGCGTACAATCAGTACCCCATCAACAAATACACAATGCGCCCGGGAGGGCCAAAACAAGGGGCTAAATAGCTCCCGCCGGTTAACTTTGTGGTGCGAAGTAAATCTTTATTATCATCACCAAGTATTGGACCAAGTTTCCACGTACGGGAAGGGGGCCAATATCCTTTGCTGACGGGGTGTCAGTTTCGTTCACCCCCTTTGGGTTTTGGTGCTCTCAAACCCGAGAACGCACCCGCCACTATATTAAGGCAGCCCGAGCTGTCCCGAGTGGCTGTCGGGAGTTAGGGGTTTGCCGAGAGCCGAGGGTCACCAAATTTGTTCACTTCTTGTCGGGCCAGCCCGGCACTGTAACGTGCAACACTCGGGAGAGTTCGCCTTTGACGAGATGCCGCTAAAGTAACCGATGCGATCCCAAAACAGAACGCTAATTAGATTTGGAAAATGTTGGGATCCCTCCGCATCCGTTCGGCTGCGGCGTTACTTTGTGATTGTGTGACGTGTGTTGCAAGCGGTTGGCCCGTTGATTGGGGCATGCTTCCGTGCCAGGCCAACCTTCGGAACAATGTCCCGTACCGGGTTGCTTGATCGAGAAATTGAAGCGTGCGTTGCAAACACTATGTTGCGACAGCCTTTCGGCAGAAGAAAATGGCGCGTACGGTGACGCTAGGACAAGCGTTCGGAATAATAAATCATTCTTCGGTACGGACCAAACATCCACAGGGGTTCATCAGGACGATGATGAGCGTGTCGATTACTGCGCTCGGCGGAAAGACACAACGCATCGCTAGCCGGTAGCTACTTTACATAGGCAGGGCCAACGTGAGTTATTAATTATTCACCTCAGCATGTTACCGCACGGGTTTCGGCAATGGTAATTGCATACTGCAAAAATACTGCACACATCCGATTGGTGCGACCAGTCGAATCGTGAACTTTGAAGCGCCGTGAACTACCGAGTTCGCAAGAAGTGGTTTCCAAAGTCCTGCTACATCTCGTGAACCGTGTTGGGATTGTGTTTCCCGGGGATACGGAGCGTACCGGGCTTGGCTTGACCCGGGACAACATTCTCTCGGTTTCGTTGGGTGTGCAAAACACTACGGCAAAGTTTTGCTAATCCCAACTGGATTAGGTTTGTCGACAGCAATGAAAACAAACCGAGATTAGGGCACGCCTCGCAACACACACATGCTAGGTTTCTGATGATGCCGAAATTCAGTACGGGAACGTTTGCGGCAACGCTGTCAAATGTTATTCGACTAAGTGTATTGAACTACAAATGTATGCTGAACATCTGTAAAAGATGGACAAATGATTGCTACGCCCAACGTTGATGATGTGTTTTTCTAGTGCTCGATAGGCGAGGGCAAGCATCACGCTTCTCCGCCGGAATTGCTTTCTAAACTAAACTACAAAACAAACCAACAGCAAAAGAAAAGAAAAACAAAAACGAAGTACAGTTCACCTGCTGGGTCGTGACATGTTTTATGGTGCGCCTGCTACTTTCGTATTTACTCTACGTGCAATTCGCCTGTTGCGTTTTGGAAACGTGCCACCTGGCACATGTTGGACGCGACGGCACACACACACACACACACACACACACACACCCACACATAGGATTTTCGGTATGCTAATCCACTTCGATGATCAAGCGCTTTCGTGGTGGAAGAAATGGAAGGAACAAATGACTATGTCATGTATGTACGGCGAGCAAAAAAAAAATCGCACCATTTTTTTTCTTGTACGTGGAAATTTTGTGAGTAGCGGAAAAAAAGTATATACAGTGGTGACCGGTATAATGAGTTTAGCAAAAAATTATAGCATTTTATAGCAGATTAATATCGCATCGCAATATATTAATAAAAATGGTTAGAAGTTGAATAAATTTGTATATAGATAATAGATTATGTTACTTATCCGGTTTTTTAACTATTACTTTTGATACATGGGATAGAGTGTTTCAAGGACCAGTAAGAAGGTTTTATCAAGATATTGAATGTCATCGAAATTACTTCAGACCTACTACTACCTACAGACCAGACCTATAATTACTAGCCAGAGGTCTTCTCGCGATGGACTCAGTATATGCTGATGATAGTACTAGTAGATGTTTCTACAGTCACCAAGCATTGAGGCTATTTAGTTCGGCTCGAGAACAACAAGGCACAAATGGCGATGCAGCACAGCAACAGGATATTCATCAAATTACTACTGAGTTATAGCGAACCGACGACTTGGGATTAGAACCTTGGCATCATCTATACCTATACAAGAGGAGAGATAAGGTAGAGTGTTGTAACTACAGGGATATATCGGTGTCGAGTCCTGGAGAAGATATCAGAGTATACAGCTAGACAGTGCAGTGAGTATGAATGACAATGTCCAACATAATATGTGAGTTCTTATGGATCTTTGCTACAACCAAGGGCATACGCCAGGGAGATGGACTTGGCTGTCTGCTTCTTAATCTAATGAGAGTCACCTTGAGACTCGAAGGTGGAAACTTCGGGGATAAGTTTCTATAAGTCAATCCAGATCCTGGCATACAGTGATAACATACAAATCATTGTTTTGAGGCTCTCCTATGTAGTACAAGCTTACTCAAAGATCGTCCTTTGAAGTCGTCCAAAACAATACCTATCGGAGCACCTACAACAACATATAGATGTTGAAATACGCTCAAGGGTGCTGACTGCCAACCGGTCATACTACAGCTTGAGGAAACTTTTCCTCTCAAATCACCAGTCACGACAGGCGATACTGGACTGTATAGAACAGTTATGATCCAAGTACTCACTACGCCAGTGGGACATAAACTCTGTTCAAAACTTCGTTGAAAAGAAGATGCTTAGAAGGATTTTTGGGCCCGACAGATGACCCAACCTGTTAAGTTCTTTAAGAACATTCACATGAATAGAGGAGGTGTGGTAGTTCTAAGTGGAGATGGTTTGATGACGTTGATGCGGCCATCACAAGGATGGGATATACCTACCTAAGGCTTAGTGTGATACATTTCCAGTCATATTGTTTGTCTTCTTCTTCTTCTTTCTTGGCCTAACGACCTCCTGGTCATGCCTGCCATTTCTGGCTTACTAGACTTATTGTTACTGCATACTTGGATAGTCAGTCCTCACTATGGGGGAACGGCCCAGATGAGACTTGAACCCCGGTCCTGTCGTGTGAAGACCGGCGCCGCTGTCGCATCTACCAACGGGCCACCCCGGGCGCTGTTTGTCTGAGTCTTATATTGTATCTTGCTTTGAATGTTCGAATGCATGCAATTGCAAATACTAGAGAGGCTTGGTACAGTATAGACAAAATATCCTGGATGATCCGGAGCAAGATATATCGTTGCAAGGACGCACACCTGACAACGATCGCAGGAACAATCGATATTCTGACAAACGGCTTGTCCTTGGAGGATAAATCTCCAAGAACTGATGCTGTCAAGCACACTTGGGTTGTTGTGTTCTCTTACGCTACAGATTCTTACTAGGATAAGGGCTCTGCTGTTGAATGATGCAACATCACGCAACGACACAAGCAAGCACACCCGGGATAAGGTTTTGAGAAGCGAGTTTCTCCCAAGAATCCCCAAGAAATCCCAAGAATCTCCAACAAAAGCAATACAATGTCTTGAAGCATAATAAGCAAATAGCAAACAAAGAAACACTGTCGAATTTCTAACTTGTGCAATGATATTCTCGTTTTCCCAAGAATTTCAACCTTGACTTTACCGTACATAATACCGCAGTATAACCTCACTTTCGCCAAATTCGATGGTCTTATTCGAATGCCCGTCACCGTGTACATGGTGTTTCAAGAGTCTAGTAGTAGTTTTGCAAAATGTAAGAGAGCGAAACACGGTACAGCGGAAGTTTGCGTATGCGTAAAAGAGAGAATTAGTTCTGTACAGGACCAGCGCATGACAACCGTAAAGTGATGCACAAGAACGTAAATGCTTCGCTCCCCGATGGTAGTATGTCTTATGTCTGTCGATAGCGGGGCGACTTTTCAAGATTTGAATGTAGATAAGAAAAGAGTGCCGGGTTAAAGCGCATTCTTTAAAGCAGCTCCAGCTTGGACGAGTTTGTCGCACAAAACGTTCGCTCCCTCGGTACACTGTATCGATTTGAGCTAAAACACAAAAAAAGAAAAATCTCCCCCGCTACAAACACATTATAAGATTTGCAACAGAATGTCGCACACGGCACACAAACGAAGCATTGTTGCACGGGGCTCGGTGTGATCGAGCGAAGACGCTTGGGTTCTTGATTGCTCACAGCAATATACAGCCGGGTCGGTAGCATCGCACCGTCAGCTGGAAGCTACAGACGGGGTCTACAGATACAGAACGCTTTCGGGTTGTCGTCTTTTGCCAGCGGAAACTTTACCCACCGATGGGCACCACTGTTTGGTTAGCTGCACATTGGCTTCGTGCTGGAGCCCGTTTTTCTGCACTTGTTGAAACAGTCGGCCGGCCAGTAGTCGTGCCGGTCTAGTCGACGGTGGCAAACACCTCGAACAGCAAAAAGAAAGTCGGAGCCACATTTGTCACGACACATGGGTGTTCGTGTGTCTTGTGCCCAAGCGTGCTAGTTTCAGCAAATGCAAAGAATATGGAAGAATGGAGGGATGCCAAATACACACGTACGCCTAGAAGACGTAAGGCGAAACTGTACGGGACGCTATATGGAGTTGGTTTGAGGTGAATTAAAATTAGATTTAAAGCACACCGTGTGGCAAACGCATTCTTTGGTTTTAGTCCGGATCTCGTCTTTGATGACGCTCTGTGCAGTGTGGTGTGTGCTTGCGGACTACATGTTGCATTGCCGAGATGTAGCTCGCAGCTTTGGCAACCAACTTTAAGTTCGGCTGTGCCTGAGACATACTACTCTTGACGTTTTTCAAGTGAAGTAATGGAGTCTGTTTGATACAGGCTTAGCGTTTGTGATGTTTGGCATATTGAAGTGGAAGATAACAAATTCTTGGTATTAAACATCACCGCAAATCAAAAAAGATTGTAAACGGTAGAAGCGTTGCAATAAGATTATTTCCACCGCACAAAGCATAACCCTCAAATCGGCTCTTGAGCTGAAGTTATTGATTCCGGATTCTCGCCGAGAGGACCATTTTTATGAGTTTCCATTCTTGCTCGTCCTCTTAAAGCGTAGAGCATCTGTTTTCCGTGCGGATAAGTCATCAGATTATTGATTTGTCCATCTCGTTCGGTTATCCAAAACATCTGCCACTGTTTGAGCTCGTTTCAGAAACACATTAAGCTTGGTTAGTGGCAGCAAACATTAACTTAGCTGGTACGGCTTCTGGAGAAAGCGTTCGCTGGACGATTAATGGTAAGGACAAATGGAGGTCTTTCGGTAGTATTTTCTTTACAAAACTGTGTACGCGCAAGCAAACTAATCCATTTGGCCTTTAGGAAACATGGCGACCGAAGCTCGCCACTAGTTCGTAAACCTTGGCAAAAAGGGTAGGCAAGTAACGAGCAAAACAACAAAATAAAACCTTGTGAGTGGCGTGTACATTCTCGTGGGAGATGTAATTTAGCTGCCTTTTCATTAGGCTTAGATTGATACACTTCGTAATCCGATAGCGTCTCCGACTTCACACACACACCGAGGAGATCCAGCACACCCGGCACAAGAGTCGTAGAGATCAAGAGCGAGAGAGTTTGTGATTCTTGTGGGTGAAGCAGCCGACCTAATGCCCCACGGGAGAGCTCCCGTAGTGCGTCCGTGGAAACAAGATGTGTAATAAATAATGCTAATATTATCTGTCAAACAAGTTGACGCCAAGGAAATCGATTTTGTTCCCCTGCCGATGCTTTTCGCCACGTTTCGAACAGTATCGCCCGCCCCTAAGCATCACAATTTTCACCGGAGCTTGAGTTGTGTGTTTGTTTGTTGGTTAGGCGGAGGGGGTTTTTTTTTGTCGTTCGGTATGCTCTTCGCTTTCGCCAAAATGTTGTAGCCCATCCCGACACGCCATTTTGCTAAGCTCTCGGTGTATAACCGGCTTGTCTCGTATATCTCGCACCCGCCTACATTATTTCCCGTAGTCATCGCCGTATCGCTTCAATCGCTACGTTCCGTCACCTCGGCCGCTTGTGTCGTCGTGCCAGGATTCATCTTTCACACACACACACACTCTCCTGACACATGCCTGTATTTGATAATGTCATCGTAAAGCGTCAGCCCGGGTCTCGGTTATTCGGGCATCAAATATGCTTGAGTAGCTGTATAATTCTATTCAGCGCGATCACGCGATTCGCAACCGAAACCGAAGACGGTTGTGGGTCCTTCGGATTCAGGACCCGGCAAAACTTTTTCCCGTTTTGCCACTCAAACTTGGCCTTGTACGTTTCTCGCGTTGGCTAGATTTCCGGCTAGCCTGTTGTGTCGGTGCGTTGGTTGGCCGGCCCTGCTCAGTATGCGGCACGGTTTGTGTGCCGGACAGGCCTCATTTTGCCTTCCTGTGCACGTTCCCGGTCCGGACACTCTACGGAACTTCGTAAGTTCGGCGGGGAACACACTGGCGAATGGTATAATGAAGCTGAAGGAGTGCAGGAAGCAGCAGGAGCCAACACACACACACACACACAGGAAGCAGCAGGAGCCAACACACACACACACACACACATACAAAGAGGGAGGAAGATATAAAAAGTAACACGCAAAACACGCAAAGCGCAAAAGAATAAACTCAAATCTCATCATGATGCTGGGAACGGGAAATTAGCTTCGCCGTGGAGCGTAAACCCAGCCAAAGACAACGCGATGCCTTTGACGCTTCTGCTGTGCGGTTGGTCTGTTTTGATTAATGGTGCCACAGTGTTGTTCGGCGTGATGGTGGCAAGTGGTGGCGGGAAACCGTAAACACAAGAACAACAACAAAAAAAAACTGGAGGACGACGAACGGCACCATGCTTTGGTGACTTTGACAAAATAAAAGTCCAACAAGTAGCGCGTCCTGTTTGGTTTTTTTAGTTTCTTTCGCGTCTAACCAGCGCAATGCATGATGTTGTCCTAAATGCTTTGGTGTTTAATGCAAGTTTTATTTGCTTTTTGTAGGCAGGTTTTTTTTCTACCCCATAGGTTGGGCTTTAAACCGTGCTTGAAAGTAGCGCACTTTTCGGAGGAACACACAAAGAACAAGCAGGCGACCGTAGAGTGTGGTTCAATCTACGAAAGGGGCGCGTGTAAGTCAGCGCTTAAAGAAGGCACGCAAGAGACAGCAGCATAATAATAATAATACAATTCTGCATACGCAACCGTCCATGACGGGACAACTTTTGCTATTAGGAACAACAAACAAGCGCAACATGTTTGGTGGATGTTTTTTTTTCGTTGCTGTTTTCGGAACAATTTTCAAGTCCCACAACTTCTTCCAACCGCCGTCTTTCCACCGCACTGCTGGACTGGAAACGGGATTGAATGTAAGTGTTTGAGTGTGCGGCAGCTGAGCCAAACGATTGAAATTTAGCGCCTAGATGTAGGCAATTAGGAGGGAGCAGTACATTTGGCGAATTAAAGTAAATCATGAATTGTCAAATAAACTATGATGAACTCGTTTTGGTTGAGATTTGGTGGTTTTGAAATGTAGGTTAATCGTTTGTACCACAGTTCATTTTCAAGCAACAATTTAAGAGCAATAAACATATTTTTATTTAATCTTTTTATGGCCAACTTATTTAAGACTCTGAGGTCTATGGTAATTTAATCTTCTGTCAAACGACTGAGCAGTCGCAGCAGTTTTCCCAAAACTGACAAACCATTATGACAGTTGGCCCACTAAGCCCGTCACAAACTCGCATATATTTGACAGAATAATAAGAATTTCGAACCTAAGACTATAGAAGAAGGTAAAATGCACAACTAGACAATATTAATTAATTTTAAATTAAAAATCTTTTGTTCACATTTATAGAGCTTCGGTAACATTAATTAACCTAACTAAAAAAGCTGTCCAAATAACCAAAACAAACCAAAACACAGACGCCTAGATGTAGGCAATTTGCAGTGACACTTAAACAATTATAGCCAGTCATGCAGTAAAAGAAGAATTAGGATAAACGCGATAGGTTACTTTAAAACTAGCTGATGTCACCTGTTCATTATCTGCTGCATTATGTTCAATAATGCATCGGTTGCCTCTAACAAGACTATCAGGCTTAACATCTATGAACTATACTTTAAGGCAAATAGAAAATATGCTGTTTTTTTTTCTCTCCTATATCTACCATCAGCAACAAACAATCATCCGTAGTTGATTGTTGATTTTTTGTCGCCTCCTAAGCGAGAACATTTGCGAGCACTCCATCCTACAAAATATACACCGTGGGTGTCACCAAACAGACGAACAGGCGTGCATTGTCGCAAATATAGCTCGAACCTGACCAAAAGTCAACTATCCGCCCCGGTCATGTTGTCTCAACGGTGTGTGCGTGTGTTGTGTCCGGTTCCATTAGTAAATTGCGCTCGGTGACCACTGTTTCCAACGCTGCAGGAAATGGCATACCGCAGAGCGAACTTGAAGAAAAACAAACACTCACCCAATGTGCGCCTTTGCGTCACAAGTGTTGGGTGGGCACCAGCAAGTAATGCCAACCAGCAGGTCTGGCACGTTAGCAGATGGTATAACGCAAACTTCCGCTGAAAATTTTGCTCTCTGCACTTTACTCCCCGTTCCCCGATCGACCGTTCGTGACACTTTAGCCTCGAAAAAGTCAAGCTGACGCTGGAGGTCTGATGAATGCGCGACTTGAACCCCTTCTCCATTGCCGTGTACGGATGACAGGATAACCTTTTTGTCAGTGCGTGGAAACGCTTCAACCTGTCCGCCCGGTGGTGTGTATCTTGCTGCGGGTCGTACCATACGCTCGTCGATCGGATTATTAGTGCTGTTATTAGTATCAAATTTTCTGATTAATAAATGACGAACTTACGGCCGGGTAAATATTTGATGATCCCGTCAGGAGTGCTTTGGCACGGAGCTTTTCTGGATTTGGATCAATGCTAATGTCTGGTCGGTATGTTTCGCCTACCACCTTGACTGGAGAGGTTTTCGGTGGAAGCCGCCGACACCAAAACATATCCAAAAACGAGGGGTGGGTTTGCCTAATGCCTTTTACTTGTGAAAAACCCTTTAGGACTTCTCGGTAAAAGCGTGGCAAACGATTAGCTAGACTAATGCAGGGTGATACAAAGAGGGAGAAATTTCACTGTACATTGGCATTGGTAGATAACGATATTGCGGAGGTCTTTAAGATATTCAGAAGAGAATAAAGTTATCTAACTATCGAACTGAAACTAAACTGTCATAGAGTTACAGAGTTCAGATACCGCTAACTCTGTGGTCACTGGAGATGAAGAGTTCGAATAGGACGAAGTACAATCGAGGACTGCCCTTTTTTGAAATAGAAGAACTTGCTCAGGGTCTTCAGTTTATCGCGGCGAGGCTTCAGTGTAGGTGCTCTAGTGGGTGAAGAGTTCGAATACGACAAATAAAAGTCGAAGATTTCCGTTTAGAAAATAAAAGAGCATGCTCAGGGTCCTCAGATTATTGAGGTGAGGCTTCAGTGTAGATGCTCTAGCGGGTGAAGAGTTCGAATACGACAAATAAAAGTCGAAGATTTTCGTTCAGAAAATAAAAGAGCATGCTCAGGGTCCTCAGATAATTGAGGTGAGGCTTCATTGTCTTCATTCATTACCCAATACTACATATGAGAGGTGAGAGGCCTCCTAGTAACTCTGCACTCATTTCTTCTTCGTCTGTGACACAACAAGCTCAAGAGATTGCCATTTCTGGTTTCTTTGACTTAGTTCAACCCGTAACACTATAGTCAATCCTCGAAGTCAGAGGCGAAGAGAATCTTACTTAGAGTCCTCAAAGGTATTATATTAAGAGCTCTCCTACATCTTCCTACACTACATCTGCTAGATGAGGTCTTCTGGTAGCTGATTGCGCAGTGTGCTTTGAGGTCAGAACTTGTACCTGCAGTTTTTTTTAAAGTACGGACAGTGTTTGATTATATTGAAATTCACTAAGATTACTCAGTTTACTGAGGTAATACCCCCAATGTAGGTCGCGCGCTCACTACCCAGCCCTATTCACCAGTCGTGTATTTTTGCCGAAACTATCCTAGTCAAGGGATGCCAAGGGTTTAGTGAATTATTATTTATAGCAACTTGTGACATGTAGTAAGAGTTCGTTTTCTATAAGAAATGTTTGTTGTACAATCGCCCAACTACTTGAGCACACACACACACAAAGGTTAGGTCTGCTGTATCTGTTCAGTTTTCTGTATCCCAATCCACGTCCAGTAAGCATTTGGGCCTAGCAGGGAAGACACGATAACGATGTCGATGATGATGATAATGACGCTATGTTTTGTTGCTTTGAAACATTCAGCCTTCCTTCCCACTTATGTCCTAGGACAGAGAGAGAGAGCGAAAGAATCCGGTCCATCGTCAGTCGGTGGTCGTATTCGGAGAATGATGTAATGAAAATTATATGCTCCAAATGACACCGACAGCAAAAGGCCAAAAACTAAGGACCGACGTACGCAGCAATCCGAAACACAGCGCTGTCATGTGGTGGTCCGCTGTCGAAGGATGGCTAGATGTCTAGCGGCGCGTTCTAAAAACACCGATTCGTCCAACTTCGACAGACGCACTGTGTGTTGTTGGTGGTGAAGTTCTCACGTCTCCGTCTTTCCATGGTTCCTGTCCGGCCGGGGCTATAGTTCGACACTGTCGATTATACACCCGAATGTCGTCATCCGCTGCTGACGCCAAACCCGGTACGTTCTAGCAAACCGGAGAGAACCGATGGAGTGCTGCAGGTGGTGCGGGCTAATGATTTTCTCGGCTGTTTATGTCAGTCACCCGCTGCTTCCTTGCACCGCGCCCGGTGGATAATACGTCCGGTGTATCATTTTCTTCCTGGAGGGGTGGCAGGGGGAGGGGGGGCATACATTTGCGATCAACTACCGCCACCAACGCCACAGGCAAGCTCAACAGGCAGCTTTATTCTTGTGGGCGCATTCCCCGCGAGTTGGGCCAGGAACATGTGTTAACAGTAATGTAAATATGTCCTCAAAAATACAATCAATACAGCGACTAATGTCTATATATATATATGGGTATTCTGCTAGCCCTCAGTGACTCGGTATTTGTCTGCACGTTTGACACCACACAATGGTAATGGTTGTCGCTAGTGTTCGAGTGACGTTTCCTACTCGTTATCAACAGATTGTAGAGCAAACAAAAAAAAACCCTACAAATTAAGCGAAACTAGCTGAAACCCTAACCTTAAAGGTAACGTTTTCCACGAACCATCTAACACAATTGTTCCGAACGAAGCAAAGAAAAAAAAACTCATCATCATCGTGCCATTCGATATTACTTGCCACCGTGGTGCTATTTTTAAACTTCCATGTGCATGTAATGTATAACGTTTCGCACAACCCACGCACTCGCCCCATTTTGCGCACCTGAAATCTATACATTTGCTTTCATTTTTGATCCGTAAATGAGAGGCCACTACTCGTCATGTACGGTTTCATTTTACTCGCACTCTCGCTGTGGGTGCGCTAAAAATAATGTGTTTGGTTTTTCGTTTTCGGTTCGCGTTTGAATGGAATATGTTGATGTACAAAAAAAAAAAAAACAAAATGGAAGTATGAAACAACGTTTGATGAACATGACCACTGGAATTGAAACAAACCTACGCAAGTAATAAAAAAAAAACAAAAACAAAAACCAAAATGTTCCCACTCGAAGCCAGATTTCATTACGCTCGCCATTTTGCATTTCCATAAACGAACTATTGGAAAACAATCACCGTTTGCGGGGAGGAAGGGTAGCGAGAGAAGGACCATTTCCAGGGAGGTCAGTATTTTTGCAGGCGAGACCCAAAAACCCCCCCCCCCCCCCCTCTACACTTAAAGGTAAATATGCATAACGCTGTACCGCGACAAAACGATTGCGTACGGCACTGCTGCCAAACGTGCGAGCAATAACAAAGTTCCGTTTTTCGCTCCCTCCACCACACACACACACACACACACACACGCATCAAGCCGTAAAAAGCTGCCATAAATTTACATCGTGCTTACGGCCCGACTGCTCGACCGATATCGATGCGCGCCTGTAAGGTAGGCAAACCGCGCGGCAGGCGTTACGGCGTACCGTGCCACTAAACTGGCAAGCACACTGTTGCGCTGACCGCGCGCTTGCCACGGTTACCGGCCGTTGTGAATGAAATGGTGGTGGCAGAAGCGACCGTCAAGGTTTCAGGTCTCTTAATAGTTTAGTGATTTATGTACGGCTGTTTGTTTCGCGCTCGCTTTTCCGTTTTGTTTGTTTTTTTTTTTTTGTTTCGCTAGAAGATGTGTGTTGGCCACATGACGCCGCGAGAGGTTTTACTTCACTCGTCATCTTGTATGTGTGTGTGTGTGTGTGTGTGTGTGGAAAACTCACAGACTTAAGTTCAATGTGTAATGCTATTAATAAAGTTTTATACAAGCCTTAGGTATGATTTATGCGTGTGCACCGATTCGCTACAAAATGGTGCGTTTGTGCCGATTTAGAAACATTAAAACAATCGAATTTTATTAGAAGGCCATTTTGTTTGTTTGTTTAAACATTTCGCTTTGACTTTTGAAAAGGTTCTCAAACGCATCATCATTCGCCTTTCGAAAGCTGGCACCGTCCGGTTGAACTTAAAATGTTTCGATCAAGTTTCCATACCCCGTTTGCTTCAGAGAAAGCAAAAACACACAACGAGCCACATCATCATTCGCCTTTCGAAAGCTGGCACCGTCCGGTTGAACTTAAAATGTTTCGATCAAGTTTCCATACCCCGTTTGCTTCAGAGAAAGCAAAAACAAACAACGAGCCACATCATAAATCTTGCCCCGAATGTGTATGCCATCGACTTTTAGCGGTTTAACGAAGATAAATTCATCGATCAGTGGGAAGCGAAAGAACCGTCCCGCAAAGAAAAACAGATAATTCGTCGTCGGAGGCAGCAGGCGCGTAGTTTCCCCCTCCCCTTTCTTGCTCACGCTTCAGCCACCATAACGGCCACCCATTGATCTTGACGAACAAGCGCTGCCAAACGAACGGCTCGCCCAAAAGGTGGATGAAAATGGTGGGGAAGGGCCGGCTCAAACCTGGCAATAGGTGAAGAAGAAGGCTATCCAAAAAAAAAAAAGAAAAAGCCCGGTGAGAAGCAATTTATATTCATAGAGCAAGTTGCGGGAGTGCGCATCGGCTGTCATTCGAAGATAAAACACGTGTCTGAATAGTCAGAAGATAAGGGATAACGGGGGCGCAGACTGCTAAACTTCATCGTTAGAAAGTGCAACATTGAAAAGCGAACGAGAGAGAGACAGAGAGAGAGAGAGCAAGGTGACAATCTTTGATGGGAAAAATGGGGGATACAAAAAAAAAACGGGGGAGCTTCCACTTTCCGACTTTCTGGATACACGACCGTGTACTTTACTGTGGACAAATTGAGACGAGCGGATGGAATCGATAATACGGCACTTTACCGGGAACGAGAAAAAGATAATTAGTATTTTTGCAACATAAAAAGGAAGCTTTTATCGATGCGCTTCGGGCGGTGGGGGGGGGTGAAGTTGATCGGTAATGCTTAGCAGACATTGCAAAATTATTCGGTTTCAAACAACGAAAATAGCAGCTGCTTAATTGGATAAGCTTAATTTGAAGGTGCCAAACGGTACGTATGGTTCTCGAAACTATTCTCGAGCGTTACCAAACACCGATAACGTCAGGCACCAGGCGTCTCCATCAACTGGCGTGAGCGGTGCTTTACGGTGCAGTTCACTGTGCTAAACACTGGGGTTTTTTTTTCTATTGTTACCGTTTTAAACACTCGTTTTGCCTCGTTTGAGTTGTCAGCTGCATGTGCTGGAAGCTGACACTAGGAATTCCCGTTGGAGATAGATGATAATTGTTCGCACTTGGCAGAGATTTACCCTGCTTGCCGACAGTGAAACAGTGAAACACGATATGAGTCGACGGTGTGTGTGTGTGTGTGTGTGGTTTTTCTGACATTCAATGTGCAATGTACACGCTCGCTGCTAACGCTTACTTCACGTGTATGTACCTGTTGGCTGTGGGTGGGCATTGAATTACAAATCAGCACGTAAAAGTGGCAGTGCGTAATTTTATAACCAACTGTGTACATCCTAGTTTTAAGTTATGCCGTTGTTTCACATGTGTTAAAGACCCGAGTAGGTACTCCCTTGAGGCATTTTGTTCGTTACTGTGCGAGAAGCGCCCAACAGTATGCAAAACAGCGGCACGTTGTTGTAAAGCTCGCATAGTGTAGTTACGTTGTGGTAAAAAATGATTTTCAATTTCAATTTCGTGTATTCAATTGTTTGCCTTAAGACTAAAACTAACCCTAACCTTAGTTAATAGGCTAACTTATCAAGGGACAGGATATAAGGAGAGGAATGTAGGCGGGAACGAAAAGATGATAAGGAGTGGTTATAGTCGAACAGATGGGATGAAGAGCATCGCATCGCACAAAACAAAGGATCTTTACGACCAATTGCAGTGCGGCGTACAGGAACGTATAGCGGGGGACGATTACGAAGGTACACGAGAAGGTACATAGAAAGGAATCATAGACAGCAACGATGGGGCATCAACACAGAGGAGAAGGATTGGGCAGTGGTTCGGTGAGATTCAAGGAACCGCAGCAAGCCCAGCAACCGACACCTATCTTCGTAACAAGGGAGTGCCGAATGGTGGGGCCCATAGATCTTGCGGACAGCAAACCTCGTGAAGGATCGCTGAACTCTCTCGATCCGGTCTATGTGGATCCTCGCCGACGGCGACCAAATCACCGAGCAGTATTCCAACAGCGACCTGACCAGTGAGCAGAATAATACCTTAAGGCATTGATGATCAGTGCTTGTCCCATTCGTTGAAGAGATAGTTGGAAACTATCAAAGAGGATTGCGAAACGGAAAATCAACCACTGACCAGATATTCACCATGCGGCAAATCTTGGAGAAGATGGCGGACCAGCAGCTACACTCCTACCATCTCCTACCTACGACGCAATGAACTCATTTGGAATCCCGGCCAAGCTTACCAGGCTTGTACGTATGACGATGACCAACATCACATGCCAGGTGAAGGTGGATGGAAAACTCTCAGGACCCTTTGCTACCACCAAGGGTCTGCGCCAGGGAGACGGGCTTGATTGCCTCCTATTCAATCTGGCGCTAGAGAGGGCCATCCAAGACTCTGAGCTGGAAACTTCGGGGACCATCTTCTATAAGTCACTCCAGATCTTGGCATACGCTGATGACATAGACATCATTGGTTTGAGGCTCTCCTTATGTAGCAGAAGCTTACCAAAGGATTGAGCATGCGGCACTGAACCTCGGGTTGGAGATCAACGAGGCAAAAACCAAAATGATGGTGGCACCACCAGCGGCCCTGCTAACAAACACTGATTTACGCAGGGGTGATGTACAGGTAGGTGATCGCACCTTTGAAATCGTCCAAAACTTCACCTATCTGGGGTCAAAAGTCAGCACCGATAACAACATAGACGTTGAGCCTGAGGAAACTTCTCCACTCAAAATACTTGTCGCGACGGCTGAATCTGGGACTGTAAAGAACCTTCATAGTCCCAGTACTCACATACGCCTCTGAGACATGGACTCTGTCGAAAACTGACGAAACCCTCTTAGCCGCGTTCGAGAGGAAGATGCTCAGAAGGATTTTTGGCCCCATATGTGTGGAAGGACAATGGAGGAGCCGTTACAATTATCTGTACGGTGATCTTACCATCGTGCAGCGAATTAGGCTCGCCAGGCTCCGGTGGGCTGGTCATGTCATGAGAATGGCACCGGACGACCCAGCCCGTAAAGTCCTTTTAGGCCGTCCACATGGACAGAGGAGGCGTGGTAGGCCCAAACTGAGATGGAGTGATGGCGTTGATGCATCCGCCAGAACGGTCGGGATAATGGATTGGCAGACGACCGCGCTAGACCGTGAGCGGTATCGAGGATTGTTGCAGCAGGTCAAGACCACAAAGCGGTTGTAGCGCCTGCTAAGTAAGTAAGTATTGAAGATCAGTAAAATCGCAGGCAACACGCTTCAATACTCCAAGCGTTCTCGGAGCTCTGGTGAACAGGAAGTCGATGTGGCTGGTAAAGGTAAGACCAGCATCCAGCCAAACACCGAGGTCCCTAACAACATATACTCGGTTGACAGAGATCTGGTCGATGGTGTAGGTATAAAGGATTGGAGAACGAGAACGAGTGAACGAGATAACATGTCGTCAGCATAACACAAAAAACAATCCTGAGGCAAAACAGAGCTAACGTCATTAATGTAAAGGATGAACAGCAAAGGACTAAGGACACTACCTTGTGGTACACCGGTGTTGGCTAGGAATGGAGAGGGGGACGGAGGAGTAATTTTTTACACAGTAGGAGCGATTACAGAGATACGAACGGAACCAGGAAAGCAGAGAGAGAGAGAGGAATGCCAAGTTGTGAAAGTTTATTTAAGAGGAGCGGATGAGGAACTAGATCAAAAGCTGATTTAAAATCGGTATAAATTGAATCGACTTGATTTCCAGTTTCGAGATGAGCGGTAGGAGGTCGAGACACATTAGGTTCGAAACTGTAGATCTTTTCGGTACAAAACCGTGCTGTTGTAGTATTATAAAAGGATTGAATAGGTTGGACATATGAGAATGAATAATATAGTCAAAACATTTGGCACTCGCATAAAGTTGCGAAATGCCACGATAATTGCTAATAACAGACCGATTACCATTTTTTTAGAATCGGTATCAGCCAAGCATGCTTCCACAACGAGGAAAACACGGACGAGCATAAAGACAAACGAAATAATTTAGCTAGTATAGGAGCGAACAGGTAACAACAGTGTTTTAAAACAGAGGAAGGAATATCATCAGGTCCAGGTCGATGCGAACGCTTGAGTTTGGTTAAGGCTGAAATGACAACACCGTCATTGATCAACTCCATAAGGTGGGGACTGAATGAATCGTGCGCCTGGCAGTCACCATCTACTGGATGCGATCCTGCAGCAGATGATACAGTGAAGATGCTGGAAAAATGCTCGGTGAAGAAGGAACAGATGCCGGATACAGCAGTCAGCAGTTACACTCCCAAGATGCATCACAGAAGGGACAGATGAGGATTTCCTGCTATTATTGACATGGAACCAAACGGATTTGGGACGGGAATGAAACCGAGACTGAAGTCTACGAATGTGAATATCTGGCTCTATTATATATGCGGTGCGCAGACGCAGCTTATTTAAAGAGTTGACGGTGATACAAGGAATAGTCTCACCCTCATCATTAACGGTCGTCCGGTGAACAGTCTGGCCAAATGTGGAACAAATTCATAGGAAAACCACGTTACCAAATTGGCGATACAGTGTCATTATGTAGACAATACGCATAACAAGTAGAATCTATCGGAGCACAAATCAAAGTATTTGGGGATCATCCATATATTCTGTCCAAATATTCGCTTGATGTTCATCATTCTGTTCGCTTTATGCAGTTTGTCTCACTGCACAGTGGGCATTTACAAACAAATGTTTGGATAAAACAAGAGTTTTTTAATTAAAATAATACTACTTAAAACAAAATCCATTAGTCATTAGTGGACGTAAGTAATTGGAATCGTTGCTGGAACCTAAATTTGATTCCGATTCCGACTGTAGTCGATTTCGGACCATTTCTTTGGTCCCATCACCAGGATCCCTGATAGATATAAATGTACAGTATATTTGGATAAAATTTGAAGACATTGCGTCACAACTAGAAGGTGTGTTTTAAACATTGTATAACTTCGTATCGAGCGCTTCAAAGCATCTGGTTTCTACACCAATAAAAAAATACATTGCTTTCTAGTGAAGAGTTTAAAAGTCATTGGGGCCTGTTGAGGAAATTGAATGACATGATGTCAAACTTCTCTGAGATCTTCAACAGGTGCAGTGCAACTACAAGCTTCTTAAATTCTGTTGTTGATGCTAGCTTTTTCTTAACTTTATATCAAAATTAGTTAAAAACTATAGAAGTAACAGAAATCCAACGTTAAGATACTACCGATATAAAAGTTGTTACTATTTTCCCTAGTCTTAGCCTCTAGTACCGAATTGTGTTTGTTGAATTCTTTCTGTTTCATCCCACTTAATACCCATTGTGCACGGTTACCGGTCCGTTAAGTAACGCTTACTGTTACCAACAAACTTACGTTTGACCACCATTTGCGTTGGGCCTCCCCCCCTGCAAAACACAACTTTATGACATTCGAAATTTTGATTTGATTTTACTACCACCACCACAAACCATTTTGCAAAAGCGGGATTTTCACGGCGCTCCAACTACAACTCCCGGAACGTTCGAACGGTGTTTCGAACCGTAAAAAAACGGCTTAAATCTTAACTTGCTGGGGCAGAAGTTTCAGCGACAGCAAGTCTACGAGAAATTGCACACAGGTAAATATAGCCCACCGGTCCCGTTCACCTAGCGGAAAAGGGTTTGATTGTAGCGAAATTAAGGACCGGGCAAGATTTACAAGGCCCCGGATGTGCGAGTATGGTAGGGCGAGCGAAACTTTTCCCGGCAGTAATTAAGTCAAATTGATCTCTGTCTGGGTTGTGCGGGAAGTTGGTGGTGCGGGTATCTGCCGATGATGTTTCTACATTTCGGAATGTTCCATTGTTGGGGAATTGTATCGACTGGGCTGGGTGAGCAAAAGCATTGGACCCGGGAACCGTTTCACATCACGTCGGCCGTGTGACGTGGGTTTTCTTTTGACATTTTTGGCTAACCCCCTTTAATGTCAACTGTCTCACCTGGTCCTGCAGTGGTGTGTGTGTGTGTGTGTGTTGAGGGATAATTTGCATCGAGCGTGGGTTTTGCCGATTGTTAGCTGAAACTAGAAACTGCTAATTCGATTCTCCGTGTACAACAAATTAGTTTGACTCGAAACGAGGCAGACTAGAAATGTCTTTCACGTGCCTCCTGTCGCAGAACCGTTTCTTCTGCCGTTGTTCGATTGACTCGGATGTGTGCGTGGTAGTTGCTATTAAATACTGCTGCGGCTCGGTTAGTTGTATCGTGTTCAACTCGCTATGCGCGTTACGTTTGTGGTAAAGAGAACCTAACAAATAGCTCCCATCAAGTCGTAACCATTGCCTCGATCGGAATGAAATATGATACAAACAGGCGTGCTGCTCGCTGCTTCTCCCTCCAGAATTCACACCAACAGTGAAGGTGCCTCAAACAAAACAACAACAAAAAAAACACACAATTAGCCACTCCCTTGTGAAATGAATACCACCGCCAGCAAAAATGGTGTCGTCAGCAAACAGTGCGGATCGGTTTTCAACTGTTGCATTTCTTTTGGCACATTGTACCGAACAACAAGTGAACCCTGGAGTGCGAGAATCTATTTCTGGCACCGGTGCCACATTCGGCCCGACGACGCAAACGAGTTGTAAAAGGGGGGGCTTCGTGTGGCTTGTGGCCAGTTCCATCGATCGGCGGACGCTATGGGCCAGCAAACCAAGCAAACAGCAGGGAACATTCCGTGCGGAGAAACGGTTGAAGACACGGACGCAGGCGCGTGTTGTGCTAAGGTCTGGTTTCAGGGAATTCCGCAAAACCATAATCCTGCGGCTATGCAGCTAGGATAAACTGGGCGCAAACACCAAAAACACCAGGCGCCTCCATCGTGATTACCGAGAAGCGTTTGATTATTGTCACCTTACGGGAAGTTTTGGGTGTGGTTAGCAGAACCGAAGAAGGAACAAAACAAAAACCCCACGCCAACACACAGCCAATAAGATGAAGCAACCACATCAAAGGGCGTAATGTATGATTTTCGGGTTTAATTTTCTTAAGAGAAATGTTGACGTTCCGAGAGAACCTCTAAGTCGGTGCTGTTTAACTCAATTTGAGTCGCGTGTCGCATGGAAAAATGTAAAGAATGTAATTAAATGGATTAAATGGATGATTCGTAATAAGTGCGACCCTATATCCCATCATCAAGCTTGAGCAGGACTTTAACCTCTTATCCCTAACGTTGGGGTCTATGATGACTGGTTGGTTGGTCTATAAGACTAAATAACAGTGTTAATTGAAACATAAACGCATATCTTGATATCATATGTCAGATGAAGATGGACAACAAGCTTTCAGGGCCTTTTAATTTCATCTGGAGCTGGACATGGGGAAATTCGTGACTTGGACATCTTTTAGGACCATCTTGTATAACTCAATTAAGGTTACTGGCGCACGCTAATGACATAGAAAGCATTGATTTAAGGCTCTTTTACTTAGTAGAAGCTTACCCTAAGATCGACCTTTGGATTCGTTCAAAACTTCACTTCATCCGAGGTCAAAAGTTAACAAAAAGATGTTAAGATATACTCTAGGAAGCTGACTGCCAAACTATACAACACCTGTAGTCTCAGTACTCTGTCAAAACCCGCGCAAATTCCTCTTAGTCGCGTTCGAGAGGTTTCTTGCATACGCTGATGACATAGACTTCCATGGTTTGAGGTTCTTCTATGGAATAGAAGCTAAGGTCGACCTTTAAATTAAAGTCTTGTAAAACATTACCTATCTGATATCATACTAGAACCCGAGGAAATATCTCCATTTAAAACACCTGTCACAACGGACTACAATATTCTAAGTATTCACATACTTTTCTAAGGCCTGGACTATGTCTAACACTGACGATCTCTTCTTAGTCACGTACGAGAGATCCCTGATACATGCTGATGATGTAGGGTAGAGAATCAATCTTACAAGTCAGCAAAATCTTCACCGATTTGAAGTCAAGAGCCAGCATTGACAACAACGTAGATGTTGAGATAGACGCTGCGGTGCTGGTTGCTAACCGGACAATTCTCTACTCAAAACACCTATTAAGACGGTCAATTCTGGAACTGTAGCTTACCGTTACATTCCTAGTACTCACGTAACTCTCTGAGACTTCGACTCTGTTTAAATCTGACTGACTCCTCTTAGTTGCGATCAAGAGGATGATACTAAGAAGCACCTTAGGACCCATATGTGTGAAAGTACATTGTAGGAATCACTAGAGATATGAGCTCTACAAGCTGTATATTGATCTTATCCTATCCTGCAGGACGCATGACTCGCCAATCTCCGGTAGGTTAGTCATGTGTTAAGAATGACACCAAACGACCTGTTTCCGCTAGAATGGGCTGGTAGACGACCGGGAGAGACTAGCTTTGCTTGGTGGTAAGCATCCGGCCCGGTGGTGTATACGATAGCGGCGCCGGTCTTCACCCGGCAGGACCGGGGTTCGAATCCCGGCGGACCGCCTCCCCGTACGCAGGACTGACTATCCAGCCACGGGTAAAACCTAAATCACAGAGAGCTAGCAATAGCAGGCCAAGACCTCACGAGGTTGTTGTGCCAAAGAAGAAGAAGAAGAAGCATCCGAGAGGTTAAACTTTCCAAGACTCTGGTGCATAGAGTGATATCATTGATGACTTGTACAATATTGTATTTCAGAGCATCAGTAATTGATGTTTTAATGACATAGACATGGAAATAAACACAGCTCCATCGGCAAATGTTTAACAATAAGAAAGCTAACTTAGTAAGTCAAGGTAAGCGACCACCACAGGACCTCATCTCTGAAGTCATGAAAATGTTGGGTCTGCTTCCAACTATTCCAATACATGATTAGCAATCACACGGCGTAGTCTATGGCAGCTAAGCTCAAACATCTGGGTCGGTTCAGACTATAGCCATAGTAAGTCTCAGAATTTTATTAAGTTGAAGTTAGCCGAAGTTGTTGCGCGACGCGACGTCGACTATCGAGTGTTGCCAACCGGTCTCTAACGTTCTGTGGCGTAAATTGGTAGTAGATCTTGGTAATTTTAGATAGACACACTGTACAAATATGATTTGCCACTTGCAGACTCAACAAGATGGGAACAATCAACTGTAAAATTTTGACAATGGTTACCAAAAAAGGATTCAAGGGCCACATGTTTGACATGTTTGTCTGATCTAAGCGAGAAAAAAAAAGTACTTTTACCCGTATGAATAACGATTTGGGGTTGAATTCTTTATTCCAATTCCGCACTACAACCATCCTCCAGCAAATGCTTAAAAGTTTTACCTAAATGTGACACGGCTACAAATGGACTGCAAGAGGTTCCAATGTTCTGTCCGCATCTATTTGCCGAGTTTTGCATTCGACGATGCAGAAACTTTGCCCAACTGCTGGAACAGTTTGCTTCATCGCTACGGTTCCGGGCGAAAAGTGGAATGTTGCTGACTGGTTCGGAAAGATTTTCGCCACCAAAAACGTTTCCACGAAAAAGGGGGAAAAATGAAAAGGGGGGGTTTTTTTTTAGGAGCTAGCTCGCCATTTTGTTTTTTTTTGTTTTGTTTTGGGGTAGACAAAATTTTGCAAATCACTTTTGCGGCCGTACCGAACTATCTTCGAGTGTTTTCCTTTCGCCCGTAACTCGGGATGGCTAGAGAACTGAAGCTAAAAGCTAGTTTCGAGAAGTGGGATGAAATGTGAATGATGTGGACGTGGCATGTAAAATACTTTTAACTCTCTCTCTCTCTCTCTTGCACACACTCTCTCTTTATATATCCTTGACCCGTTCGTCGAGTCGATTCCTGGGGATGGATTTTCCATCCCTTCGCGCTCGTTAGTGTCCGATAGCACACACACAAGGTCAGCCTGTAACAATCGCCGGGCGCTGCCGTTACCGGGGAGGAAAATATAATAAGAAAAGATCCAGAGCGCGACCCGAGATAGACTAGGCTAGGCGGCCAAGGAATGAGTAGGATAAAGCAAACAAAGAAAAAAAATCCCGGCCCATGAACTACCGGCGGTTTTACTTTTCAACTTTCGCGCCGAGCTGCGTCGAATTTCACATCAAAACAGCACGGTGCAGTCCGTCTAAGGAGGCAAGTACTTGACTCGAGTTAAAACAACCGCAACGGAAGAAAAGAAAAGCGGGATGGTTTTGCTCAAGCATCTCAAGCTCGGTAAGGGGAGGGGCGAATATTTGTGATAAAAGTTAGGTTGAGAATATTTTCCTGCCGGACCGTTCGGGATACTCGAGGCACAGTAGCAAGGTAGAGAAATGGTGCAATAAAGCCAAGAACATGGACGTACCGCAGGAGGGAGGGTCTGGATTTGGCGAAGGGTTGAGATCACTTGAGCAAATATTCGACCACTTTCTATGATAGTAAAGCTAATGTTTCGGTGGTGGAGCAGAAGGAGGAAGTGCATGATGGTGGTGACGGTGGGGAACCGTTTCGAAGGGTGGCAACACAAATGAAAATGTAAGGCAAACGGTTATGGAGCACGGTGGCTGGCGAAGGAAAACTTTCGGACGAGAGAAATTCACTCGCCCAACTTTCGAGCAGAAAGTTTCGTGCAAATATTCGTCAGCACACATACGCACGTGCATCGCATCGCCACCCAGACTTCGGTACGCACACTCACGCACACCCGCACCAATACCAAACGGCCCGTGTAAGATACATCCAAGGAAGGGTAATTTATTGTGGCACACGGGAGTGCTCCAGGCCCGAACATTTAAACCTGGCTGACCGGAAGGTGCTTTTCTAAAGGCAACGTTTTCGTAACGCACCGTGGGGGTAACGTAACGGTGGGAACGTGTGGGCAGCGCCGAAAACCTCAACAACCTCTAAACGTCGCCCGGGAAAATGTTTTCACCCATAAAAGGAGGAAAAAGTTTTTCTTTTTGCTCGTTCCTCCGTTTTTGCAACCTTTCATCGTCAACTGGGCGGGCGCTTTTCTCTCTCTCTCTCTCTCTTTCTCTCTCTCTCTCTCTCTTTCTTTCGCTCCTTTGCGCTCTCACCTTCCCTTTGACACATTCCTTTGAGGGCATAATGGTGCTTCATTTTTTTGCAAAATCGACGATGAAAGATGGCTAGCGGGACGCTGAAGACGCAAAACGCCTCGGTGGGGTTTTTGCTTTTGAAAACTGCCAAGAATATACACGGGGAGCAAGATAGTGTTGTTGTTGCTATGTAAAAATCACGGTGACGCCGACTTCTTAGTAGCTTCAAAACTGACAGCTGTGGATCGAAGATGTGTAAGTAGTAAGGCGTGGATTATACTTATATTGGTAGTAACGCATCGATTACGTAAATGGTTTATCGTATTTCAAAATATCCTTTTGTTTTTGGCACAAAACCCGCTCAAGTCAAGGTCAAGGAATGGTACTGCTACACTCGAACAGGAACTCCATTAAATTGTTTCTGAGGTAACGGAAGTAGCGAGTCGATTCCTTGCGAACAGAATCTTGGTGTCATCTACCCAGCAAACTAGATAGGCTAGAGTACGGTAACTACTACCTACAAGATATTGGCTATAATCGTCTAGATCTACATGTCCCATTCATCAAGGTGATAGCTGAAAACCATCAGAGTGGATTCCGAAACGACAAGTCAACAGCTGATAAGATATTCACTAAGTGGCAAATCTTGGAGACGATGACGTTGCATCAGCTACATTTCTACCTTCTCTTTGATCTTACTAGGCTGGCAGGAATGACAATAACCAACATCACATGCCACTACACCAGAAAGATGGGCTTACCTGTCTTCTTTTGAATCTGGAGCTACAGAGGACCGTCCGAGACTTGGACCTAGACACTACGGGAACCATCTTCTAAAAGTCAGTTGTATACGCTGTAGCTCCATACAACATAGACATCATTGTTTGAAGCCTCCACTCTTTAGCAAAAAGCTTACACAAAGATCGTCCTTCGAAGTCGTCGAAAAATTCCCCTATGTGGGGTAAAAAAATCAGAACTTTTGCGCAGGAATTTAGCTGACAACTATACTCTGCATACACCTCTGCAACATGAACTCTGTCTTGTCAACGGATGCACTCTCCATAGTGGCGTTCGAGAGGTTCCTGACATACGCCGATGACTTAGACATCGCTTTCCATAGAAAAATCACTTTTCTGAGGTCAAAAAGCAACACCTACAAAAGTTTATATCTTGAGATACGCTCGAGGCAGTTGGCTACCAATTATAAAACAACTATTCTCAATACTCACAGACACCCCTGAGGTATGGACTATGTACAAAACTGACGTACCTCCCTGAGACTCGTTGAAAAGGAAGATGCTAAAGTAGGACCTCTGAACTGATAAGTGTATACTACAAGCTGTATACTGATCTCACCATCCTGTGCAGCGAATAAGGTTCGCCAGACTTCGGTAGCCTTATCATGTCATAAGAATGGCATCGGACGACCCAGCCCGTCTTTTAGGACGTCTTCACGGACAGAGGAGACTTGGTAGGCTCAGGTTGAGATGGAGGGAATGCGATGATAAGTCCTACATGAAAGACCGTAATATTACCGTTAGCGTTATCGAGGATACTTCTTCTTGACCTAATGCCTTGCTATAGGCCATGTCGACCTGCTTATAGCCTACAAGACTGTTTGAAACCTGGTTCTGATGTGTGAAGACTAGCGCCTCGACCACCGTACTGCATCCACCGTGATGTATGTATAGGTAGCCTTGTAAGGTTAAATACAGGTAACATATTTGAAATGGTAGTGAATAGGACTTTACAAAAAAAGGCTATTTATTCATATACTAGTTTCATGAAACCTCGCCTTACACCTCGAAAGCTGGCTTCACTGTTATACTAATCCTTTAAAAGTGTGCGTTGAGCTCCCATGGTGCATTATAAAATAAGCCCAGTGATGGCGCTGTGAACTACACGGAGGCCGTTTATAATCCGTCCGTTTATTTCCCGAGCATTCGCACTAAATCAACAGTATGCATAATAAACACGAAATGATTAAATCCCGATCCCGATTGATGCATAAAACTACGCACATCACCGAACCGAAACCTCATCTCCTCAGTCCCGCTCCCGGAGGTCACCAGCGTACGGGGTAATTGTTTTGTCACTGTCCGCCTGGCCGGTCGCTAGACACAACCCAGCCGAAGAAGAAATCAAACCCAGCTTTCGTGCACACACCGTGAAGCGCTCTTAGTGTCTAGCGTGCGCATAAAAATGATGGATGAGGTGATTGTGCATAAACATGGCGAAATAAATAGGTCCCCTGGAACGCTCGGAAGTGGCAACCCTCAAAAAAAAAAAAACATTGATGATGAACGGAGTGAGCTTCATTCTTTTTTTATGGTGCGCTATTTCGGTATTGGGTCTAGTGTCGTTTCGGAAGGCCACATTAGGCCTGTTTTGAGGGATGAGTTCGCTCGAGGTTTCCACCGAAAATCGAAAAAAAAATGAAATTGGTCGTTACGTTCAGTGCGGTCACTTTCACGTTTATCTGATTTTGGGGGGAGATTTCAATCTTTTGCACCCGTCCCCTGAAGGTATGTGATTGACACAGCACGAGTGTCGTTATAGGCTACTTTATGCGGTGCTCATTTGAGTGGATGAAGGTGGTTGAGTACACTCGAATGAGCGTTTAGCATTCGAGAACCCCATTTATATGATAAAAGCCCCCATTTGCTAGATGCGTTATTTTAAACAAAATGGTTGAAAAAAAATTCAAGCACCTTCCAACTACCGAGTGTAACCGATGCAGGTATGTCAAAATCGTTTGATACCTCAAGTCATTAAATCGTCGATGAAGATGTCGCTTTCAATATACTTGTTGGACGCATCAACAATTTGGCTCGGGGCTATAAAAAAAAGCTCCTCCACCGTTGATGGCCATGCTCATAATTTCCGTAATGGATCCCATGTTTTGGGGTTGGTCGGTGCTTATCGAGCCCGCCACTCGCAACCCGGCTCCGTACCAGTGCCGTACCTTCGCTAACGGTCGGTGCCTGTCCGCATCGGCACAGAAAAACACGCCGAACATCGTCATACTTTTATGATCGTTGGCGATAAACGTGTAAGCAGCGCCAACCCGATCCGGCAAAGCAACAACAATAATAACAGCACTGAACTGAAGCGCAGTCCGTCTGCTGCGCTTTGCTGAAATCTGAATCTTTGACCCACTTGAGACCGGCACGAAATGGTAACGCTGCACGATTAGGATTGCAATGGTTAAATGGGCCGCAACGGGCGCGACTGGGAATTGCTTCATTTGTTATCGGCGTCGGTAATCGATAACTGTCGTCCGGGCGGCTGACGGACGGCTTCGAGCGCTGTTTTGTTTTGCTCTTTTCTCTCTTTTTAATTGTGCTATTTGCAGCAATTACGGCCCGGTACATGGTCCCGGATGTGTTACCATGTACTGCGTGAGAAGCGGCTCCGGGTTGTTGCAATTTAATGGCTCAGTGTAAAATGGTTTCTACTGTAAGAGCTAGCTTACTGCGACGCAACACACAACTAGCTTAGCGTTAGCTTCGTTGTACGGTAAAGCTTGCCATAAAATAAAAGGGCGAATTTTCGCCGGCTAGATTTTGCCCGATCTTTGCTCGACTTTCGCCCGACATGCTAATGCGGATTATCCGTGCCGATCCGTGTCGGTACTGTAAACAAATGACCCAATTAACATTTCTACCGAATGAACTAGAAAAAAAACCCTCCATTTACCCAAGTTTATAATTAAAAACCACAAATTAATAATTTACAGCTGTTAGGAACGTTAGGAACAGAACATCCTCACAACTATCACGATAGCAAGTGCGATTAATAGTCAATTTAGGTCCGTTTTTTCTTCGCCAGTTCCGCATGCATTGACAATCAAAATTTGAATGTGTTGCTTGATGCACGGGGATCGATGTGGTTGCGCACGATCAATCGCCAATCGTGGCCACCCATATGTTTGGACGCGCCGGTACCAATATTGTTCATCAGCTCGAGTTTCGATCTACCGCCCCCCCCAAAACAGCAATCCTGAGGTTTCGATTCCTCGAAGGTATAAATATTGAAATTCAATCAGTTCAAGTGCCGCAGCTTGAGCTGCGAAATTACTCTCACTCTTTTGTGCCCGCATCCTGGGCCAAAAACCGAACGAAAGACCAACAAAAAAAATGGAAGCACATGCCATCGATTTTTCGATTACGATTTGCCGCCGGAACCTGAACAATCCGGAATTCTTCAAGGAGCAAAAACAAAGCCAAAAAAAAAAAAACGACAACACAGCACCACGAAACGTTTCGAAACCGAAGGTGATACATGGCCGCAGCGCGGTTGTTTTAGTACTGGGGCCATGTTTTTCGCCCTCATACACACCGTGTTTTCTGGGGAGGTGTAGTTCTCAACGGGCTCTCGGCAGGAACTAGATATGATTTTCCCATTCATGCCTGCTCACGCGTGTTAGCGCTGTGTCTGTGTTCGTGTGGCTGGGGGTTCTGTGTGTGTGTGAGTATTTTTTTTTTGTTTGACGGTTTTGGTCCATATTTCTGCCACCGTGCTGTCGAGCGCCCCCTGGAAAAAAGGGAACATTCGAACGAAAGGCCTTTCGGCACAGTGCAAGCAGCTGCTACTGGTGCTGCTGGTGCTGCTGCTGCGTCTACTACCATTTCGGGGTAGACTTTCCAATCCATACACGCACACGTACGTAAGCTTCCGTCGGGCCCACGATTCAACAGCGTCCGGTAATGTGATTTCATTTTGATGAAAATTAATTTTGCCTTCCTTATGCCTTTTTCACACCCTTCCCGCACGCATCCCGTGCCACAATTCGGGATCGACCGCATGTTTGCCTCCCCCTGCCGCTACTACCTTTTCATCCCTCCATTCCTAATACCGTTCACCGATAAAAAAAAGGGCTGAGGTTGACTCCGATTTTGGTCCGAAAGCTGGCAGGCGAAATATTAAAGCTCGTGGCTGCGGACCAAAGCCGGCTGGGCCAAGAATGAAATTTTGCGCAAAGCAAGAAATATGCTGAGCGAACGATACGGTGCTTGTGAAAACGGAAACGGTAAGCTTTTGTCATAAAAACTAGAAGGTTTTGCAAGACATCGAGCAATGAATTACTGACCGCTGTTTGGTGAAGAAACTTTCACTTGAGGTGCCTTTGTATTGGTCGTGATGCAATGTTTTTACGTAAAAGTTTACAATTAGCCATATTAAGTTTTATCACCCCAAAACGATAAAATGCACGATTAAGCTTTTAGAAGATTTTGGGTTCGTACGAGGTCCAATCTTGCCTGTGTTCATCCAACTGATATTTTGTTGCCAACTAACATATTACCGTTCTTTGAAAAGCAACAGATTTTGAAATATTTCCGTGATACTAGACGAACAAAATTACACACTCTGTTTACGACCGGGTCCTCCAAAAATTGAACACAACAGCGCCGGATAATCCGCCGCACAATGACATGCAGATTTTTTGCAAGAGAGAAGTTGAAATGCAGGACAGTTTCGATGCTTTGTCCGAGCATTTCCGCTACTAATTTATAGAAATTTGCATAGTCAACAACCTGTTTGCTCTAGATTAACAGGTTAGCAAAAATTTGACAGCAGAAAAGTAAACAAACTTACGATGGGTTTGAACATGCACATTGTCCGTTCTATAGAATTTATCGTGAAAAACAATCTTTTCCGCAGAGTTTAGTTAAATTATAAAGGTGTAACGTTTGTAATAACAATATCACAGCGGCAGCATTTGCCCGAGTCTCGCTTTTATTTGAGAGCTCGAATAGTTTGAGTGGACTTGTACGAGCCACACACTGTAATTAAGCTGTTCTTTGGATTATCAGTCTCACAAAACCTGCCTTAACAGACTAAGATTGAATTGCTAATTCATTCTCGTATTCATCCACTGACAGTTTCCCAAGTTACAATTCTTTCACAAGAAAACAGCAGAAAAAACATTTTTTATTAATCTCACAGTTTTATGAAAATTATATCTTGAGCAGCATGGATCTAGAAATTATTTAAAAATGAATACCTTTTCGATGCAATAATCGATGTTTATCTAGGAATGAACACAACAGCCACGGATAATCCGCCGCCGTGTAATCAGGCGAAATGGGCGAGATTGAAGCGTGTGTGGATGCTTCATTCAGAGATTCATTTCTGTGTTCATCCAGCAAACATTTAATTTTTCAATTGACATACTTTTTTATACTTTTCAATTGACATACTTTTATTGCCGTCATATTATAAATAATAAAAAATAACATATTTATGCACACATTCTTCAGCTTTATACAGACATGAAATCAAAGAAAATCCCATTTTTAGAACTGTGATGATTTAAGCCAGGATTTTTGCATGTATTGTAATGCTTTGTGGCTAAAATGTTGCTAGCTGTACTCAAAAACTATCGATAGATTCGCTTTTATTCGATCAAAAGTCAAACAATTATATCTCTTTTGATTGTTTGTCATGTCCATGATGCTCTAGAAACGTAAACAAATGATTTTAATGAAACAATATCTGTACAATAGTTTATATTATCTTGGTGTACATCTTTTACAGTTGTATGTTTCCTTGCATTCCCATTTATTCTGACAAAAAATATGATCATTTGCCATTGCGCTTAGTATACCAGTTGTCAAACCAGTATGCCAACTGTTAAACGCATCGGGATGGGTTTATTTGTTTCGGCAACTGCTCAGCTGTTTGACAGAAGGAGGTCAGATTTTCAAGCTTAAGTCGTCGTAGACTCCAGTGTTAATTGGCAAATCATACCAAAAATAAACACACTGTAGGCCGATCTATGAACGGATGTGCAGGTTGAGGATCCGTAGAAGGTTCTTCAACCTGAGCATTATCAACGTGCATAGTCCGCACCTTGGAAGCACCGATGACGATAAGGAGAAAGTCAAGGTGTCATGCGAAGCGCGGGCTTCGACATCCGGGGCGAACATATGCGGCGATGTGCGAAGCGTACACCCGACTGAAACGCGATCCCGGTAAGATTGGATTGAGGATCAATGCGACGAAGACAAAGTACCTGCTTGCCGGAGGCTCTGACCGTGATAGAGCACGACTCGGAAGCAGAGTATTAGTTGACGGCGACGATCTCGAGGTAGTAGAGGAGTTTTGCTACCTTGGCACGATTGTAACTTCGGATAACAACGTAAGCAGCGAAATCCGAAGGCGCATTGTTCAGGGGAATCGTGCCTACTACGGACTCCACAAACTCCTGAGATCCAGAAGACTCCAACAACGCACGAAATGCGCCATATATCGTACACTGATACGGCCGGTAGTCCTCTACGGGCACGAGTCCTGGACTATGCTGGCGGAGGATGCCAATGCACTCGCCATTTTCGAACGACGGGTGCTACGGACTATCTTTGGCGGTGTGTGCGAGCAGGGCGTGTGGAGAAGGAGAATGAACCACGAGCTAGCTGTGCCGTTTGGCGATGCAGACATCCTTACGGTTGCCAAAGTCAGAAGGATACGCTGGTTGGGGCACGTGATGAGGATGGCGGACTCATGCCCTGCCAGGAAAGTGCTCGTCAGCGACCCGTTCGGCACGAGACGTAGAGGAGCACAGCGAGCTCGTTGGCTGGATCAAGTGGAGTCAGACCTGAGGGATATCGGATGCAGCCGGGGGTGGAGGAGTGCAACCATGGACCGAGTTTCCTGGAAGCGGATTGGATATCAGGCCATGTCTATTAGACGTGCTCCCTAGGAGCAGGCCACGAAAGAAGAAGAAGAGAAACACACTGTAGATCGGGTCACCTCAAAATGAACACAGAGGCCACGGATTAACCGTCGGGGCGAAGATCAAGCGAAACCAAATAATCGAAAATTCGCCCTATAAGCATTTATAGTAAGCATCGGTAGATATATCTCGTAGCATACAAAAGCATGCTCTCATTCATCGGTGCTGTTCTATAGAAATAGCATTACATTTGCATTCAGTTCATTCTATTTAGAGCACCAAGACCACGTATTTCGTTTGCACCACACTGCATACTTCACATTCTTTTATGACTATTTAATCAACCAAACTAATTCACCATTCACGCGGGAAACGCTTCGTTAATTCTAATATTGCAAAAGAAAACACAACAAATAATGGCACACATAATGCACGGTGTGTGCTTTGTGTTTCACCGAGAGTGCTTCATCTCGTTCGAGTATGTGTACGTGCCACTTAAATACTGCCGAGATTGAGTACTGTTTGTTTGCTTGTGAGTGTTTTTTTTGTTTTGTTGGTATTTGGGTTGTTTGCTTCATCCCACACTTGTCGAACGATTTTTTTTTCTTCTCGCGTTTGGAATTGTTCAAATGCGGTACCAACCATGTTTCCATTCACAATTTCCCACGACATATTGGTTTATTCATTAGACCATTTCGGCGTCTAGTCACGGAAGGAAGCGGTTTGCTTAATTCGTTTAGCTTCGCCGCTGCTCTGGGCCTGGCCTGGGTGCGTACAGACCCCCCAAAAAAAAAAATATCGCTAAGATTTCAGCTCACACCCTGCAATGTGTATGTGTGTTTTTTTTCGGGGCCTCTTTCTTTGTCGTCTTTTATGCTTCGAGCCCCATTCCGGTTCCGGTTGGCTCTGGTTGGGCGAGGTGAAAAATATCATACCCGGCAAGAATGAAATTAATGTGTTCCCAACCCCGACCAACCGACCAGGGTCGACGGTAATAACACTGGCAGCGTACTTCACTCGCATGTAGAGTGTGAACACACACACACACACACGCACGCATGAATGATGGAAGCCGTTTCGGGGGAAAATTGTTAACCGTGCCGAGTCTTTGATGTTTTCGGGCAGACTCGCTTGTCACACAGGTTCTTCGGGAAACTCGGGGCGGGAAATTATCTTTTCACGTCGTACCACGTCTTCGTTAATTTACCGCTAATTACATTGGCTGTAATTTGTAGTTGTATTGCAAGCCCGTTGCGGTTTGGAAAGACGTCTTAGACGCATATGTGGACACTGGGGGGGGGGGGGGCTTTTTTCTAACGAAAATTTCGCATAGGACAATACTGCGTTTGACACATCAGTAGATTGGTTTGACGTAACATCTGCGACCATTATGGCATTATGGGTTGATGAGACTCCCAGGAAACAGGTTTTATCATAGTTGTTGCAATGCTGTTGGTGTCATGTCGTTAAGACTAATGTTAAGTCTAATATTGCTTGAATGCTCAAATAAAAACAATCATTCTTCAATTTCAGTCTTTGATGGATCTGTTTCAGCTTTCGATGCGGTGTATTTTAATTATGGTTTGTGTTCTATTTATTCATTTGCGCAGGAGACAAAACTCCTGCCATGAAAATTTTATTGATGAAATGCAACATCCTGCCTCGATATTTAATGAAGCCCTTCAATAATCTCTTCTTCTTCTTCTTCTTTCCAGGCCTGCTCCTACGGAGCACGTCTTGTAGACAGGGCCTGGCGTTCAATTCGTTTCCAGGAAACTCGGTCCATGGCTGCATTCCTCCACCCCCAGCTGCATCCGATATCCCTCAGGTCTGACTCCACTTGATCCAGAGTCTGCATCGTCAAACAGCTCAGCTAGCTCGTGGTTCATTCTCCTTCTCCACACGCCCTGCTCGCACACACAGCCAAAGATAGTCCGGAACGAGTGCATTGGCGTCCTCCGCCAGCATGCTCCTCTACGCCTCGTGCCGAACGGGTCGCTGACGAGCACCTTCCTGGCAGGGCATGAGTCCGCCATCCTCATCACGTGACCCAACCAGCGTATCCTTCCGGCTATAGTAACCGTCAGGATGTCTGCATCGTCAAACAGCTCAGCTAGCTCGTGGTTCATTCTCCTTCTCCACACGCCCTGCTCGCACACACCGCCAAAGATCGTCCGGAGCGAGTGCAATGGCGC